>JALPQI010006049.1:0-51747 GCA_025490895.1 Thaumatotibia leucotreta
ATTATGACATTTAGGCAGTGTGGTGGCAGTATACATTTGTCACCACCCCAACTCCTCCTGCGGGTGTCGTAAGAGTCGACTAAGGGATTGAAGTGGCACTGACCATTCTACAAGATTGATGATGGGCAGCAGCGTCATCATAGTAGCGTGGCGATTATGGGCATTTACTTCCTAATGCGTCTATACGCATAGTTAATAGGAGAGGCCTACGTCCAGCAGTGGACTATCATAGGCTGATGATGTGTGTGTAATACAATTGTGTTGAATAAAAAAAATATCAGTCGTTTCCGTATATTTTTTACACGAAATATTGCCGTGCGGCAGGAGGTGGTGCCAATCACTGAACACATGGATTCAATGACTTAGACGTTAGACTTATGACATTTCATGCGTTACAAGAATTATGACATTTAGACCGTGTGGTGACTGCAATAAGAATACATTGTTCTTCTTCTGCGGGTGTTGTAAGAGTCGACTAAGGGATTGAAGTGTCACTGACCATTCTACAAGATTGATGATGGGCAGCAGCGTCATTATAGTGGACACATTACTGCGATCGCCAATCCGCTTACCTAGCGTGACGATTATGGGCATTTACCTCCTAATGCGTCTATAGGCATAGTTAATAGGAGAGGCCTACGTCCAGCTATGCTATTCTCTTATTCACACATTCGACGCTGCGTTCATTAACGAGCTCGACGACGAGACAGCCTTCACTTCGACGTCGAGCGCAGCGCTGCGAAAAACGGTATTCACTAACGTAGAACAGCTCGTCGTCGAACTGTAGGCGGTAACTCTCGACGCAGTGTAGTTCCAGCTCACGCCGCATTCGTCGCCGAGCGCTAGTGTCGTTTAAAGTGCATTAGTGAATACTATTTTTAGGCTCGACGCTGCCGCAGCGCTGACACAGCGCTGTTAGCAAGGCGGTTTCCTTAGTGAATAACACTGCAGCTGTGTACTAACATAGGCTGATGATGATGCGTTACAAAGCGCACGTCGCGCGCACGTGCACGTGCTGTTCACGCATTCAGTGTGGTTCGCCTTTAATAACTTATAGTATCAATGACGTAAGAATTTAAACATATTTTGTCCTTCGTAGCCTAGTTGGTAGTGACCCTGCT
Source organism: Thaumatotibia leucotreta (assembly GCA_025490895.1). Classification (NCBI taxonomy): domain Eukaryota; kingdom Metazoa; phylum Arthropoda; class Insecta; order Lepidoptera; family Tortricidae; genus Thaumatotibia; species Thaumatotibia leucotreta. The sequence continues at coordinate 1,122 of JALPQI010006049.1, forward strand.
TACGAAGCTGGAGGTTCCGGGTTCGAACCCCGGCGAGGGCATTAATTGTGTATTTATTTATCACAAATATGTGTTCCTTGGTCATGGCTGTCTATGTATTTAAGTATCTATATGTATCTATCTATTATATATATCGTTGCCTAGTACAAGTCCACATCACAAGCCTTAATTGAGCTTACCGTGGGACTAGGTCGATTTGTGTAAGATTTCCCAAGACATTTATTTATTTATGAATGAATTAATTAATTAATAAATTTATTTCAGACCAATGTCCATATTGCATTAATTAGTAATTACAAACACAAAACAAACAATTTTAAGATTTTAACCTAGTGTTAGTAAGTTTGTGTTTATGTAAGATTTGTTTCCATTGTAATGTTCGAAGCTTCTATTTTGGGTGACTATGGTTGCTTTACCAAGATAAAAGAAGTGAAACACATTTTTGTGTATTCTATATTACAGGAATTGATATGTTCGCCTTCACGGATCCTTTTTTGCAATTTATCCGCAATTTTGATCTTTTTTGTGTCCAAAATTCCTTTGTGGGTAAACGTGACTCGACTCGTAAATAAGAAATCCGCATCGCCTTTCCCTTACCACGTTGTGTTACTGAAAAAAATTCGCCTCTTACTATTTTTTTTTAATTATTATTAAGGTTCGCCACCAATTGTTGACATCAATGCATTTGTAACTTACTTGCTAATACATTCAAGGAACGGTGTCACAATCACTTACAGGTAAACACTGCATGCAAAACAATTTTGTATATAAACAGATAAGTGTTCAGCTTAAATAAAAAAAATAAAAAATCCTAACTACTTTAACCACTCAATTGCCTCTGGTAACTCTGGTTACCATTACCAGATGTCACTCTTATTTTACATAGTAATAAAGCTCAACCGAAATATCAAAGCAAATGAGCGGATAAATATATCTGCAGATATATTATGAAATATAAGATAAGATAACATATCAGCCTATAATCAGTTCGCTGCTGAACAAATGTATCTACTGTTACCAAAACGTAATTTTATTACGCTTTGGTAACATTTACCTCCTAATGCATCCGTGTATTAGGAGGTAAATGCTCATAATCGCCACGCTGGGCAAACAGGTTAGCGATTGCAGTGTAGTGTGCCTACTCCACTAATAATGATGCTGCTGCCAATCATTAGTCTTCAATAAATAATTGGTCAATGACACTTTGAATCCCTTAGTTGACACTTACGACACCTATGAGAAGAGTTGAGTTCCATGAATATTTATCATGTAATGGAACAAAATCGGTGGCGTTTGAAGTAACTTAAAACTTCAATCGATTTGCGATGACCCAAATCTAACCTCATATCCGGGTACCCGGGTGTAAGGAACCGGAGTACCCCGCCATGGCTGGAATTACCCCAACTTTAAGATTAATTGATTCGAAACTTGTGGAATTCACTAAGGTATCCACTTTAAGAGGACCAGTACTTTGCCTCTCAGTATGGATAGTTCTTGAGGAATGGAGAGATTGTACCTACACTCGAAAGCAAAGTTTTTGGGTCAAGTGTGCGTTGTCATAGAAAATGCTGCAAAAATGCTGATTTTTAAATATTTTTTAAGATCGCTTCTTAACTATCATATCTCCTGTTTTACCTTTCAATGGAATGGAAAAATAATTCATTCAAAATCAAAGTCAAGTCAAATGATTCGTTATTCAAATTTGAATAGCAACAAACTCTTTTGAATAGTCTAAGTTACATAAAATGAAAACTACTTCCGGTTCTAACTCTACACCACTGCCCCCGAGAAGAACCGGTAAGAAACTTGGCGGGACTTATTTTTCAAATAATCATGGTATGTACATCTTACAACTAACATGCATTAAAAAAGAACTAATACATAAAATGATTTCAATAAATTGAATTATAATAATAACAAGAGATGTAATGTCTCTAAAAGTCCAATTTTGATCACCCGGTTGGACCGTTTTGTATGGAAAGGCGAATCTTTTTTTCAACATTTCGACATAGAGAGGAGAGGGTCCCATAGAGAAGGTTCTTCGTTGTCAGGAACACACGAACACCCTGCGGTATCAGAAACCAATTTGAAAACACCTTATATTTTATCCACATATAGGTACGGAAACATGAAATTTTCCAAGTATGCATTTTCATCCATAACTTCAAGGTAGTTAGTGCCTAAATTACCGATATAACTTTCATCATTCTCCATATAACTCGCGGCTATCGCGAGGCTATCATAACTTTGGAAACTTCGTCTTCGATATTTGAACCGACTTGAGATACTGGACAACTAGGTCTCATTATCTATGTAGGTCTAGACACTATTCTGAAACTAACAACAGACAGAATTAGTTTAAACTTTCACGATTATCACTCATATTTTAAAGACAAACGGGTCTTAATCGCGTAAACTTACGTTTAATTATATCCTGACGTTTCGGGCATGACGTTACACCCGTGGTCGCAGGCAGACTGGCGAGAGAATGTATCAACACCTTCGAGCTGCGCGGGTTTTTCGAACTACCCGCACTTGATCTTGATTATTCACTTCTAGGCTAGGGTTGTCACTAGGCCTACACACAACACTCACAACATCCAATGGCTTTAAAATGGATGTTTCACCACGCTTACATTTGTAAATCACGGGATTCCACGCGGATGAGATTCCTTGCCCCTCATTTTGATTAAAATTCCGATGTTTCTTAATTTCAATAGCTTCACGTACTTTTCGGCTATGATGTATACGCTCGGTTGAGAGGACTTTCGGGTTATGGAGCTCAATCCAGTGGTTAGGTCCGGACTCCAACAAATGCTCGGCCACAGCAGACTTATTCGTTTGACGCTTTTTAACAGCCGTGATATGTTCCTTGACCCTTTCCGCTATGGTGCGTTTGGTTTCCCCAATATAGGAACTACCACAGCTACAATCGATTTTATAAACGCCCGGTGTGTGGTAAGGTAAAACATCCTTAGGCGACCTTAGATGCCCTGCCACCTTTGATAACGGCATGTAAACGGTTGGTATGGAATACTTATTCAAAAGCGTACCTATTTTGTCCGTTACACCCCTGACATAAGGCAAAAATGCCGGTCGCCTTGCAACATCTGGATATTTCTTCCTCGGTGTTCGTCTGGGTTGCCGTCTGTTCATTATGTAGCCATTTCTCTTCAGAACCTCCTGAACGTGCGACATCTCAATTTCTAGAAATTCAGGGTCACAAAGGTCATGTGCTCTGTTCTTCAGAGAATTAACCACAGACTGAAGCTGCCGGGGGTGGTGGTGAGACAGAGCGTTCAAATACCTGTCTGTGTGTGTGGGCTTCCTATAGACAGTGTGCGCCAAAGAACCATCATCTCGACCTATCACCTTTACGTCCAGAAAAGGCAAACTGCGCTCCGATTCCAATTCATATGTGAATCTGACTTTAGTATGAATGGAATTGAGATACTGGAGTAATTGCTCAACTTCATGCTTGCCACCTCTCATAACGCAGAAGACATCATCGACATATCGCTTCCATAATTTCACTGCCCATGGTTGCAGATCTATGCTGGCCTCGAAATGCTCCATCCAGATATTTGCTAAAACCGGTGCCACAGGGCTACCCATAGCAACTCCGTCGATCTGGAGATAATGCCCCCCTCGATATAAAAAGTAGCTTCCTTCTAAACAATTCCGGAGCAAAACCATGACAGAACTCACTGTTCCATTGTCAGCTAGCCTCTTTCGAACTACTTCTAGACACTCTTTAACCGGGACATTGGTGAAAAGTGACTCAACATCGAAACTCACCATTAAGTCTCCTGGTTCCAACGTTATGTCCTTAAGAATGTCTATGAAGTGACGGGAATCCTTCACGAAAGACGACGTGTTTCCCACAAGCGGCTGCAGCTCCGACGCAACATGCTTTGCCAGATCATAAGTAGGTGAGGCGATTTGACTTACAATAGGTCGCAAAGGCACGTTCGGTTTGTGTACTTTCGGTAACCCGTACAATTTCGGCGGTTGCACTGTTTCTTCTCATATGGAATCCGCTTGGGTGTCAAAGCGAAATTCAACCCTTTTTCAAGTATACTGACGGTCGCTTTTTCAATGACAGTGGTCGATAATACCTCCACGGTGATTAATTTATCGACCACTGTCATTGAAAAAGCGACCGTCAGTATACTTGAAAAAGGGTTGAATTTCGCTTTGACACCCAAGCGGATTCCATATGAGACCGCGATCTGTAGTGTTGAGGAGGCAATAATGCGTAACAGGGTTCCGTCTAGCGATGCCGAGGTTCTTAGACAGGATGTTGCGGTTATTTTGCGGAAGGCTACACTACCGAAGAGCAATGTTACTGCAGATGAGCGATCAGCCCTGAGGAACTTGAAAGCGAATGAGAATATACTGGTTCTGAAGGCTGACAAAGGGAACGCCACTGTGGTCATGGACTCAATCGACTATGACGCTAAGATTCGGGTTTTATTGAGTGACACTAGCGTCTATAAGTCTGTCTCATATGATCCCACTGCCAGAGTTACGCGTCGGATTAGGGCTGTCATCAGGGACCATGAGGTGTTATTTCAGGAAGACGTCTTTAACCGCTTGTACAAGCCTAAAACAGTGCAACCGCCGAAATTGTACGGGTTACCGAAAGTACACAAACCGAACGTGCCTTTGCGACCTATTGTAAGTCAAATCGCCTCACCTACTTATGATCTGGCAAAGCATGTTGCGTCGGTGCTGCAGCCGCTTGTGGGAAACACGTCGTCTTTCGTGAAGGATTCACGTCACTTCATAGACATTCTTAAGGACATAACGTTGGAACCAGGAGACTTAATGGTGAGTTTCGATGTTGAGTCACTTTTCACCAATGTCCCGGTTAAAGAGTGTCTAGAAGTAGTTCGAAAGAGGCTAGCTGACAATGGAACAGTGAGTTCTGTCATGGTTTTGCTCCGGAATTGTTTAGAAGGAAGCTACTTTTTATATCGAGGGGGGCATTATCTCCAGATCGACGGAGTTGCTATGGGTAGCCCTGTGGCACCGGTTTTAGCAAATATCTGGATGGAGCATTTCGAGGCCAGCATAGATCTGCAACCATGGGCAGTGAAATTATGGAAGCGATATGTCGATGATGTCTTCTGCGTTATGAGAGGTGGCAAGCATGAAGTTGAGCAATTACTCCAGTATCTCAATTCCATTCATACTAAAGTCAGATTCACATATGAATTGGAATCGGAGCGCAGTTTGCCTTTTCTGGACGTAAAGGTGATAGGTCGAGATGATGGTTCTTTGGCGCACACTGTCTATAGGAAGCCCACACACACAGACAGGTATTTGAACGCTCTGTCTCACCACCACCCCCGGCAGCTTCAGTCTGTGGTTAATTCTCTGAAGAACAGAGCACATGACCTTTGTGACCCTGAATTTCTAGAAATTGAGATGTCGCACGTTCAGGAGGTTCTGAAGAGAAATGGCTACATAATGAACAGACGGCAACCCAGACGAACACCGAGGAAGAAATATCCAGATGTTGCAAGGCGACCGGCATTTTTGCCTTATGTCAGGGGTGTAACGGACAAAATAGGTACGCTTTTGAATAAGTATTCCATACCAACCGTTTACATGCCGTTATCAAAGGTGGCAGGGCATCTAAGGTCGCCTAAGGATGTTTTACCTTACCACATACCGGGCGTTTATAAAATCGATTGTAGCTGTGGTAGTTCCTATATTGGGGAAACCAAACGCACCATAGCGGAAAGGGTCAAGGAACATATCACGGCTGTTAAAAAGCGTCAAACGAATAAGTCTGCTGTGGCCGAGCATTTGTTGGAGTCCGGACCTAACCACTGGATTGAGCTCCATAACCCGAAAGTCCTCTCAACCGAGCGTATACATCATAGCCGAAAAGTACGTGAAGCTATTGAAATTAAGAAACATCGGAATTTTAATCAAAATGAGGGGCAAGGAATCTCATCCGCGTGGAATCCCGTGATTTACAAATGTAAGCGTGGTGAAACATCCATTTTAAAGCCATTGGATGTTGTGAGTGTTGTGTGTAGGCCTAGTGACAACCCTAGCCTAGAAGTGAATAATCAAGATCAAGTGCGGGTAGTTCGAAAAACCCGCGCAGCTCGAAGGTGTTGATACATTCTCTCGCCAGTCTGCCTGCGACCACGGGTGTAACGTCATGCCCGAAACGTCAGGATATAATTAAACGTAAGTTTACGCGATTAAGACCCGTTTGTCTTTAAAATATGAGACAGAATTAGATTTGGATAGAAGAAACAAGTTCATTCATTTGTATGGCGGCCGAGCGAGTCAGATTTTGTACTGAAGTTGTTACTTGCCTATGATTTTAAATATGTCTTAGACCCTTGAGTAGGTATTCATATTTTTTTGTGTTGTTGCAATTAATATTACTTAAGGAGGCGTTATTAATGTTTTTGTTCGTTCACTTCAACTTACAAAATTTGACGCCCGAAAGCTGCAAGCTGCGATTAAAGACGGACAACTCAGTGGATTTCACTGAGTTCATTTGACATGCTAAGTAGATGCGTTTGCTTGATCTATGGTATATATGACACAGATGTTATATATACCATAGATCAAGTTTGTTTACTGGTTGTTACACAGGTGTAACAACCAGTAAACAAACACACACATCATCAGCTTATCTCGGTCCACTGCTGGACGCAAGCCTCTCCTATTAACTATGCATATAGACGCATTAGAAGGTAAACAACCATAATCGCCACGGTAAGTAAGCGGGTTGGCAATCGCAGTAATATGTCCTCTATGATGACGCTGCTGCCCATCATCAATCTTATATCAGTAACACTAGATTCCTTTAGTCGACTCTTACGACACCCTCGCGATGAGTTAGGATGGTGACAAATGTACTCTTACTGCCGTCCCCACACGGAACCAGTAAACGTTGCAACTAAATCATCAATATATCAGTTAATACGAGAGGAGAGGGCAATGCTCGGGGTTTCGCAGAAGAACGAAAGTGACTGACGTAGCCCGAAGAATCGCCAGGTTGAAGTGGCAGTGGGCTGGCCATATTGCCCGGAGGACCGATGACCGGTGGGGTCGGCGTGTTCTCGAGTGGCGACCACGCACTGGACGGCGCAGCGTGGGAAGGCCCCCCACAAGATGGAGCGACGACCTGGTAAAGGTTGCGGGTGTCCAATCGATGCGGACAGCTCACGACTGATCTTTGTGGAACTCTCTGGGGGCGGCCTATGTCCAGCAGTGGTCGTCAATTGGCTGATGATGATGATGATGATATCAGTCAATAGACGACTGCTGATTAAAATCCTCCACCAAAGATTGCCACAATGACCGGGCCTGCGCAACCCGCATCCAGTGGACTCCTGCTACCTTCACCAGGTCAATCCACCTTGTCGCGGGGGTTACCCACACTACCTTCCGGACTATAAATCCATACCTTATCCACGATAACGAGCTACTTGTAGTACCAGAAATCTCAGATGGCACGTAATTGGCCAGCGATAAGAGCGATGCATGTGCATGGGATGGGCTTACATGGCGGCGAAAGTTCAGTCAACATTGGTCATTGTACGGTGCAGAAGTGTTATAGTGCTCTCATCATATTTGTTACTTGTTCTATATTATGACTCTGCTTGATTATTGGACTTTCTTCTTCTTACTTTGAGAATAAATATATGTATATATACACATTTATTATTTGACATTTATTATTCGCTGTGCATTTTTTATTTTATTTATTGACGTATTTTAAATTTTATTTTATAATTGTAAATTAAATCAATTTTTTTTTTATATTTTTTTATTGTAATAATTTTATTTGACATTAATAATTATCAACTATTGTTGGAAATTAATAGGTAAATTTTAATGTTACCAAATTTTTTTTTGTTCTTATTACTGTGAGATAACTATATATATATATATTTTTTTTTTTAATTAATCGCACTTAGTTTTTTGACTATTTCAGTTTTATGACCTGTTTTTTATATGTGAATTATTTATTTTGTTGTTTCTACTTGCGTTACGTCAATAAGTAAATAATTTTGTTGTGTGAGCATGAGCGACTTATCTTCACTGAGTGTATGTCCCTTTTGCACCAACTCTACCAGGACCTTCTCCGCTCATGGGCTTAAGATTCACATAGGTCGCATGCACAAAGGGGAATCTCGGGGGAGTGATCCTTTACAGCCGGTAGCACAGGCCTCTACCTCTCGGTCAGATCCTGCTGATGCTCCTGCTGCTTTAGGTTTGAATGATCTGGCTTCTCTCAAACAGACTGTGCGGGTACTCCGGCACATCCCGAAGGGGGCGCGTAGTCTTGCGGCGGGAAAGTTGTGTGACATCATAGGCAAATGTATTGACGCCAATGGCGTTGCGGAGTGGTTCGCGTTACTGTCCTTTGCCTTTTCCGCGTTGAGGGTTCCAGACGCAGGGGGGGCGGGTAACCTCACGACCAAAGTGAAGCGGAATATTAGCGCGACTGATGTCCTTGTCTCTGGCCAAGATGATTTTGAGGAAGGGAGGGTCCCGAAATTGCCCTCAGCGGTGAAGGCGATTGAGTCTAAAGTCTCAGATGGTGATCTCAGAGGTGCAGTTCGGCTGCTTCTATCGGATGACGTGGTGGCTCTTCCTAATTCGGAGACTTTCGCCACTCTTCAGTCGAAGCACCCGGCCCCTTCCCGACCGTTGGTGTTCCCACCTGAACCCGATCGTTCCGTTCCCGTTCTTGAGGTGAAGTTAGAGGATGTGTCCCGGGCCCTTTTCTCCTTTAACAGTAGTTCCGCTGCCGGGTTGGATGGTATTCGCCCAGCACACTTGAAAGAGTTAACATCAATTGCAGCGGGTGATAATGGATTTCGGTTGATGGAGGCCTTGGTGAAACTTTGCAATTTTTTGCTTAGTGGGCGAGTAAATCCAGCGGTATGTCCTTTTATTTATGGGGCGTCTTTGTGTGCGTTGGCAAAAAAAGACGGAGGGTTGAGACCCATTGCCATTGGTAGCACATTTCGTCGCTTAGCTGCTAAACTTGGGTGTCAGGCAGTAAGGGATGAAATGGCGGCATATTTGCGTCCACATCAGTTGGGTTTTGGCACTAAGCTGGGATGCGAGGCTGCCATCCACGCTACCCGTGCCTTTGTCTTGAATCCTGAGAATAGGAACAGCGTCATCGTCAAGCTAGACATTAAGAACGCCTTTAATTCTATGGAGCGCGATGTGCTGCTGACTGAGGTTAGAGAGAAGTTGCCATCACTCTACCCTTTCCTGTTCCAGGTGTATTATTCCCCTTCTCACCTTTTTTATAACGGGATGAATATTCCTTCACAAGTTGGCGCGCAGCAGGGGGATCCACTGGGTCCTCTAGTCTTCAGTCTCGGTGTTCATAAAGCGATTGCGGGTCTTCGGGCTCCACTGAACGTTTGGTACCTCGATGACGGTACCATTGGAGGTACGCCTGAAGAGGTGGAGCTCGATTTGCGCATGCTTCTTCCGCGATTCCGTGAGCTGGGACTGCAGGTTAACAGTAGCTAGTGCGAATTTTTCCCCTGCAGCGCCGGTGCAGCCAATTCTTTTTCTTTGTTCTCCTCTCTTCTTCCGGGGGTCAGAGAAATGTCCAACCAGACTTTTAATCTTCTCGGCTCTCCTATTTTCCCAGCTGCTATCCCGGAGGCTTTCGAATCTCGGAGGCAGCTTCTTCTGTCGGCAAGGGAACGGTTGAAAAGTCTTTCTGCGCATGTAGCGTTAATTTTGCTGCGGGTTTGTTTTGCCGTTCCCAAGCTGACGTACTTTTTGCGCACGGTTCCTACCTGGCTTTATCCAGCGCAAATTGAGTCCTTTGACGGAGTATTGAAGGAATCAGTAGAGGTGCTGCTTAACGTTTCCCTCGACGGCTGGCAGTGGGATCAGGCTTCTCTGCCTATTCGGTTCGGTGGACTTGGAGTACGTCGGGTGCGAGATGTTTGCGTGCCGGCCTTCCTGGCGTCATCGTGTGGGGTGGAGGATCTCGTTGCTCAAATTTTTTCCTTGAATGGCAGCGGGATATCTTTACCCTTCGCTTCTGGCGCCTTGGAGACTTGGTCGGCGCTCAACCCGGGCGTTTCTCCACCGGAAGGGCGGGATAGCCAGAGATCGTGGGATGATGTTGGGGTTAAGCGGGCTTTCGATTGTCTGGTGGCAAATGCGACCGGGGTCGATAGGGCTAGGCTTAATGCCGTGTCGCAACCCGAGTCCGGTGCTTGGCTGCATGCGTTGCCTTCCTCGCATTTGGGTACCCTGCTAGACAACGACTCGTTGCGGGTGGCTGTGGCCCTCCGCCTTGGCTGCAATGTGTGCGAACCTCATCTATGCATCTGCGGCACTATGGTGGAGAGTCGTGGTTATCACGCACTGAGTTGTAGTCGGTGTGCGGGGCGATTCCCACGGCACCATGCGTTGAACGACATTATCCGGAGGGCTCTAGTTTCTGCTAATGTTCCGTGCGTGCTAGAGCCACCGGGTCTCAGTCGATCCGATGGTAAGAGGCCGGACGGATTGACGCTGGTACCGTGGCATAGGGGAAAGTGCTTGTTGTGGGACGCGACGTGCGTCAGCACTTTTGCCGTGTCCCATATTGGTCGGACTGTCCGGTCGGCGGGTGCTGCGGCAGAATTGGCGGCGATGAAGAAGCGGGAGAAATATTTAGGGTTGGGGGGTTATTTGTTTGTCCCATTGGCGGTAGAGGTGATGGGGTGTTGGTGCTCGGAAGCAAAAGCGTTCTTTAAAGATGTGGGACGTCGTTTGCGGGACAGAGGCCTCGACCCTCGCTCCGGGTCGTTTCTGGTGCAAAGGTTATCCATGGCGGTTCAACGCGGCAATGCTGCGAGTGTTATGGGTACCTTTGCGCCGGGAGTGACGCGGGGCGGGTTGTTCGATTAGTTTAGTGTTGATTTAGTATTGTACCTTTAATTTTTTTTTTAATTATAATTATTGTTTCGATATATATTATAATTTGGAAAATACCGAGTGCAATGACAAAATGAATTGTGAACAATCGTGGTTGACATGGGACTCGAAACTGTAGCCTCTAGATTCCTACAAGCTGCCACATTATATCAACTAACCCTTCGTTCTTCTAAGAATCTACAATCCGAATCCAGTAATCTGCGATCAAATCAAAGAAAACATCGTCCTCGGCTCAAATAAAACATGGAAACGTTTTAAATTGGCCCAAAATCCGCAACATTTTAAATTGGATTGTCCTCGGACCCAACTGGTGCTTATTGAATCTCGTGTGCATACCGAGTGGGGTTCGCGCTGACACGATGCATTTTTCTGAAGACTAACCCCCTTGATTTAAACTTTCACGATTATCACTCATATTTTAAAGACAAACGGGTCTTAATCGCGTAAACTTACGTTTAATTATATCCTGACGTTTCGGGCATGACGTTACACCCGTGGTCGCAGGCAGAATACGTCAGGATATAATTAAACGTAAGTTTACGCGATTAAGACCCGTTTGTCTTTAAAATATGACTAACCCCCTTATTCATAAACGTTTGTTAATTTAACAAGCCGCTAATAATTGTTTGTCCCTTTTGCTCTTATGGATACATTGTTAATACCGAAAGGGACAAACAATTATTAGCGGCTTGTTAAGTTAGCATTTATGGATACCTTATCCATAAATGCTAACTTAACAAGCAACAAGGGTACCTAAACCTTTTGTAGTCGAAATAACGTTTTGATATTGAAAACGTGTGGTTTTATACAGCAGTAAAAACTGTCGCGATTTAGAATTTACTGCTGTAGAATTACTTATATTGGTGCTCCAACATTGGATGTTATTTTTGATATATAACTTTATTATAAAAAAAAGTGCAATAAGGACAAGGTTATGGAATACTACGAATGTGAAAGAGAGAAAAATGATGTTATAAAACATTTTGAAAGCAAATGTGGAAGCACCATTGGGCAAAATGGATTCTGTTCAGAAGGTATTTCAATGAAAGTTGTGTATGGTAAAAACGTAGCTTTAACTCTAATTAGTCGTCATTATATTCTCAAAATATTCACAAATAACAACATATAATATAAATAAAAATGAGTACTTGGTTTCACTAGCTTTTGTTATAAATAATGGTACTTTTACTTATTCTAAAAATCAGGCAAAAAATCTGATAATTTTAGTTTTAAATGTATCCCACAAATACTCACTACGCATTTCCATAAAAATATGAGAACAGTCCGAAGTAAAATAAATATCGATTTGTTGTTTTTGGTATAGCCATCACTTTATGAATGAGAAGAGTGATCAATAATAATCATCATTTTTAAAACGCAAATATGTCTGGTGGCTTATGATGGTTCCCTTTTATCCATTTATCGTGCTACGCGTCACTTTTGCACTTGCATACTTGTAAGAGCGTGAAGGAAACGCCGACAAACGATACCATCATTAGCACAGAAATGAATATACACTAGAAGAAGCAAATGTATCTACTTGGCGTGTCCGAACTTAGTGGCAGCCACTGAGATGGCCATTTCTAATGACAGTCCACATACGTCAGCTGTTGCAGCTGCACTTAAGAAAAAAAATACAAAATGCCTCATTGCATGATAATTAACTGCACCAGCCCAAATATTTACAGCGCACAAAAACAAAAACATATTTCCCATCACACGCAAGTAATTTTTAAATAATATTGTGCGTGAATTCATTTTTAATATTTTTTCTGTATTTTTATTTATGCGTCCAAGGATGTACCTAAATAACTATAGAATTACGTTACAAACCGGCGTTTACATTGCATTGCTGCGTTTGCTTTAAGCGTTGAATCGACCATGTGTGTTAAGTAGATGATGAATATGAGATTAGCGATACTCTCGCGTATCGTTTCGACTTCATAGTACAGCCCATTTTTCATTCGTCCGTAAAATTTAGCGGTTGTTCGTTCTACAATAAATATAATAGTAAGCGAGCGAGCCCACGGATATAAAATCTATGTAGATATACGAGAGAGACGGCTGCATTGTTGCGGGGCGGCTGCATTGGTGTCTTTGAATCGTTTAGGTTTTCCCATCACTAAATGCCGACCGTGACGTCTCAGTGACAGCTAAAAAGTCGACACCCTTGGTTCCCATGGTGTTATTTACACAAATGGTGCAATTTACTTCATCTACTGAATATCTAAATCTGTGATAATTAGCCTACTGGTTATCTTTAAAAACTTAAAACCCATTATCCTCTACGTTCCCGGAATCGCTACAAACTTTCCTCGTAAAACCCGCAACTCACTGAACTCGTAAAAAGCCAAAACAAAAACCGGGATCTATCCGAAACTCCGGATAACACGGGCGAGGTCGCCATGATTTATGCCGCGATAAGACCCGGGTATATCCGGATGTAGCCGGTTATGCCCGGCTCGGAGGCATTGGTGTGAATTACGTTGATCGGGCATGCTAAGGGTTTGGCGTAAAAAGCGGATCTTGAAATTAGTTGACATCGATTGGGGGGGATAAGAATGGAGTTGGATAGCGGAATGCTAAAAATCGGAGGGTGCAGTCACCGTCAATATCTTTTTTTTTATACCACGTCGGTGGCAAACAAGCATACGGCCCACCTGATGGAAAGCAGTCACCGTAGCCTATAGGCAACTGCAACCCCAGGGGTGTCACAGGGGATCTTATACAGTGTGGGAAGATAAGTCGGGCCCTGGAAGGAAACTACCTTAAATTCTTAAGTTACCTCAAAATAAACTTTCCGTAAGTAAAATGAGTAAAGAGGGTATAGGTATAGGTTATATAGGCCGTATAAGTTTATTTTACTAACTTTTTTAGATTATTAACATGATTAATCTTTTTGGGAGGCCTACGTTTAACACTAGACGTCTTTCAGCTGATATGATGATGATGAACAACATTCAAATATAATTATACTATATAGGTTTCACACATCATAGGGAGATTAGCAAATGCAGTGCAAATTAAATTTTTGTAGATCCTTCAATCATTCATTTTATTCCACAATTACAAACATTAGCTAGTAATTTATATTTGAATAATATTAACAAGTCATTAAGCAATATTTATTTTACAAATTCTTGAATCTAGCTTGTATAATATTTCATCATCATCATCATCATCATCATATCAGCCGAAAGACGTCCACTGCTGAACATAGGCCTCCCCCAAAGATTGCCACAATGACCGGTCCTGCGCCACCCGCATCCAGCGGACTCCTGCGACCTTCACCAGGTCATCGGTCCACCTTGTGGGGGGCCTACCCACGCTACGCCTTCCGGTACGTGGCCGCCACTCAAGAACCTTCCCGCCCCAACGGCCATCGGTTCTACGCGCAATGTGCCCCGCCCACTGCCACTTCAGTTTAGCGATTCGGAGAGCTATTTCGGTTACTTTGGTTCTGCTGCGGATGGTCTCATTTTTAATCCGATCACGCAGAGAGACTCCTAGCATAGCCCTCTCCATTGCCCTTTGGGTGACTTTGAGCCTTCTTATGAGGCCCATTGTAAGCGGCCACGTTTCAGTACCGTATATCATCACTGGCAACACACACTGATTAAAGACTTTCGTCTTCAAACACTGCGGAATATTGGACGAAAATATGTGTCGTAGCTTCCCGAACGCTGCCCAACCGAGTCGGATTCGACGATTGACCTCTTTCTCGAAGTTGGACCTACCTAACTGAATAGTTTGCCCTAGGTATATATATTCGTCTACAACTTCGAGTGTAAAGTCTCCGATTATTACGGGAGTTGGTGCTACATGGGAATTCGACATGATTTTCGTCTTATCCATGTTCATCCTAAGACCAACTCGCTCGGAGGCTTTACTGAGGTCAACGAGCATAGTACTTAAGTCCTCCAAGGTCTCAGCCAAGACTACTATATCGATACCTTTAGGCTCAAAGGGCGTAAACGCCAAATTGCCACTTTACAGGAGAAGCAAAAAAAGAAAAGTATTTTAGAAAAAAAATCATAACTTCTTTGTTTTTTGGCGGAATAACTTAAATTTTGGCCAACGTACTTGAATTTTGAAGATAAACATTTTGAATATCAATCATTTAGGATAAATGAATAAATAAAGAAAGAGGGTGTGTTATACTCCCTTAACTTTTTGAAATAATGGCGTTTACGCCCTTAAACTTCACATAATATGCAAAAAATGTAGGGAGTATTGGTTACTAAACGTTTGAGTTTTGGTCTAAATGGGGCGTATATCACAATTACCATAGTTATAATCGGTCTTATAAACTCATTCATAAAATAGGCAATGCTCTGAATGGGTGTATAATACACCGTGGGGTTAAAAAAATACTTACAATCAATTAAAAGGTTGCTGCCTTTAATAAAAAAAATACACTGACTATGCTGTTGCTGATTATATTTTTCTTTTATGTCTAGGGATAAAAATAATGTTAATGGCGTTATTGGACAATTAAGCTACTACCAAAACCCAGATTAAAATGCGATGTGAAACCAGTAAAACAAACAACAATTCATCATAAATTTAAGAGTCAAACTCTTGTCGGCGTAACTGATGAATGTAACTGTATCCATCTAACTCTGTCTAAAGCCACCTCCTTGACTTCCTTGTACGACACAACGTCTACTTTCTCTTTTATTTGTTTCATGTAAATTCCTCTATGTCTCCCTCTTCCTCGCTTTCCTTCAATTCTTCCTTCTATTATATTTTTTTATCAAAGCGTCATGTCGTATAAGGTGACCAAACATTTTCCCTCTCCTATTTTCTATTATCTTTAGCAAACTCCTTTTTTCATTCACCCTTTTAAGCACTTCTTCATTTGTGATATTTTTTGTCCAACTTATCTTCTCCATTCATCAGTCCATTCAGTATCTCTCTGTCCTTTTTCGTCATGGCCCACGCCTGACACCCATATAATGCTATACTCCAGATGAAAGTTTTGATGAGCTTCTTACAAACAGCAATTAATAATGACATCTTTATTATATATATATATTTCTTTCAATAATATCCTCTAGATGCAATGTAAGGTACATTTACTCTCATTTAGTATTATTTTTCCTTATAATTACCAACACATACATATTAACTACTAAATTAAATATAATAGCATGCTTTTAGAATACTAATAATCACAAATCGTTATCTTTTGATTTTTATAAAACCTATAGACACAACTTAAGATCTTTTATTCTCACATAGCATTTCTTTCTTTTTTAAATTACCAACATATAATTATGTAGATATTAATTACATACTAAATGGAGTAGAAGACTTTTAAAATACTTAATCATTAAATTAAATTTATTTTTAAAACGCACAGAACCAAAAAATATAACTGTGCGTACTGTAAATTAAAAATGTCGACTGAAATTGAACGTTAAATTTATACACATTATACACAATGTCTCCCATTTTTATCACATTATCTGTCTATACTTTTTATTTCACACTTGCAACATAGGTACGCCAGTATACAGGTAAGTATACATAGATTTAGAATGATGGTCATTCGCTTCTATACTGTAGTTTTAATAACGCAATAACTGTTCATTCTTACTTTATAATTGGATAATGACAATGAATCATTACTATCGTATAGGTACACAGTACGTAAGCAATTTTGAAATAATAAAATAACTTAGCGAGCCTATAAGCCATAATTTGTACATTTCTTGGGGCGTATAAGTCAAAAAGTTTTGTTATCATTGGGCGTAAGAGGCGCAGCATGCCTACTACGTTACGGCGTATGAGTCATTTTAAAACGTACAATGCAAGGATACGGGCGTATAAACCTAATTTAGCCTACTAGAGTCATACTACCTAAATTAAGTAGCATAATTTCTACGTCGTATGAGCTTGTTCAGTTTTGTATTATAAACATTTTATAACAACTTTGTTATAAGACCTGTTAATTTTTTCTATTTCTGAACTTATTACCTAAATAAACAAAAAATTGTGTAAATGTATCAAATACGCCTCTTGCTTTTAAAAAATCTCTTAGAAATACGTGGGTCGTATATGCCCTAAATTGTCGAATTTCGTTGTTTTAACTACACATATCGATAGAGAAAAAAAAACTGAACAAAACTGCATTCAAAACTCATTTTGACCAAAATGGCGTTTACGCCCTTTGAGCCTAAAGGTATCGATATCGTCAGCGAATCGAAGGTGAGTGAGGTACTCGCCGTTTATGTTGATACCCAGCCTTCTCCAGTCCAGAGTCTTAAAGACATCCTCCAGTGCAGCGGTAAACAGCTTAGGGGAGATGACATCTCCTTGCCTAACTCCCCGCTGCAGCAGAATAGGTTTCGAGCTCTGGTCTTGGAGTCGGACTGACATTGTGGCGCTCTCGTATAAACACTTCAACACCTCGATATAGCGGTAGTCGACTTGGCACCGTTGGAGAGACTGTAGTACTGCCCATGTTTCGATCGAATCGAAGGCTTTCTCGTAGTCCACAAACGCTAAACAGAGGGGCAGGTTATATTCTTCGGTATTCTGTATAACCTGGCGAAGCGTATGGATGTGGTCTACGGTACTAAAGCCTCTTCGGAAACCGGCTTGTTCGGGAGGCTGGAAGTCATCAAGCCTGCGTGCAAGACGATTCGTAATGACTCTTGAAAACAGCTTATAGACATGGCTCAGAAGTGAGATGGGTCGGTAGTTCTTCAATAAAGCGTTGTCACCTTTTTTGAAGAACAGTACCACCACACCTCTGTTCCATGCCTTTGGCGTTCTCCCTTCCAGTAAGACGGAATTGAACAACTTCTGAAGGGCCGTAAGGATCGGTTTACCACCCGCCTTCAGAAGCTCAGCTGTAATTCCGTCCTCCCCAGGCGCCTTGTTATTTTTGAGCTGTTCAAGAGCCATTCTAATCTCGCACAGGCTGATGTCCGGGATATCTTCTGTATAGTGTCGGGTCAGTCTAGCTCTGAGGTCTTCCGCTAGATCAACTTCGGGTCTGCTAGTTGACGTGTACAGCTGTCCATAAAAACCCTCTATCTCACTCAGCAGCTCAGATCTGGATGTGACGATTCTACCATCCTCAGTCTTTAATTTCGCGAGCTGGCTTTGCCCAACAGACAGATCCCTTGCAAAAACTTTAGAGCCCTTGTTCCGCTCGATGGCTTCTTCTATACACTTGGTACGTTAGTGCAACGTTGGCAACACTACTGGCGTAAACATCTGATTTAAATCAGCTGATACTATTTATCATATTATCAACGCTATTTAAAGTAAAATCGAGTGTAATGTGAATAAAAACAAAACTGTGAGTGCTGTGTACGAAAGGGATTATTATATATACTATAAACAGTCTGTGTAATAGTGTATTAAGACATTAAAAATATTTAACGACTAACGGTCATCTCGTTTAAAATTGTTGTTTTTATACCGGTCTAAACGGGGTAAATATGTCACAAAACATAGAAAATCGGAACCCTCTGGATGAAAGTGTCTCCGATAATAATGCATTTATAAGCACTGGCGCTGACTCGTCGTATGGTAATGCGCAAAATTCGAGTGTGTGTATGGATGACATCTTGAATCAATTAACGCTCGCAAACCTAAAACTGGAGCAGTTAACGTTGGAACTAGATGGTGCGCAGATGGAAATCGAACAATTAAAACAGGAAAATGCCGAGCTAAAGAAGGATTTGAGTGTCAGTCAGAAAACTGTGCAAATATATAAAAATGTTACCTTTGATCAATATTCTCCAAGACACACACCACGCAAAGACACTACTAGTCACTGTGATCAGGATTTGAATGTACTGAGTGAGGGTCGATCTGTAAGTGAACTGTTTTCGGGGTCGACTCCTGTTAGGTTATCATCACTTATGCCACCGTCAACACCTGTTCGCCGTCAACACAGTAATGCATTAGGAACGCCATCCCTATTGTGTAACACTCCTGGTCCGGCATTTACTACTCCGGACAAACAAAATAATGATTTGAATAAGCCTGCAGGACATTTAATTTCGGACTCGTCACCGCGTGAATTAGAATGTACCCCCGACAGGAGCGCACGCGCACTACAACCTACCGCCCGGCGTAATCGTGTACTACTGATAAGCGATGACCAGGGCCGGGGCGTCGGGAAGCGGCTATACCAGTTATGTGAAGATTATGATTTGTTTACATGGTTTAAGCCGGGTGCAAAATTTATGAACTTAGTTGAGCCTGTATTTACTATGTGCAAGTCTTTCACTAAGATGGACTTTGTAATTTTTGTTTGTGGTACGAATGAAACAAACCCTACACTTTTTTTGAATCAGTTTGGGTATCATATCTCAGAGTTATCAAATACTAATGTTATAATATCAGGTGTATCACATAATGCGAGCTTAAACACTGTGAAACTTAATTATGAAATGAAGTTCCATACTTCCCAATTTAGTTACTCAAAATTCATCCCTGTGAAGGGGCTTGGTGTATGGACCACTTATAAGTCAGCTGATACAATAGCAGTTCAAATAATAGATGCAATTAGACAATTTGGGTATATAAATTCACCTGGGAACAATGCTTCCCCCGTTCCCCTTGTCACATACGCTAGTATAGTTAAAAAAACAACTGTAAGTACCCAAACGGATGAAATATTTTTTCGTAAGTGATACTAAAAATGTTGTTTCGAACATAGGTAGCCATAATTTTCTATTTAATAATGTTATCGAAAGGAAATCACTGAATTTTTGGCATCAAAATATTAGAAGATTATGTAACAAGGTGTCTGCATTAGAAAGTTGCATACAAGTACATGGCAATCCTGAGGTTATTTGTTTGTCTGAGCACTGGATGAAAGACTATGAATTGTGTCATATTCATATCATCAATTACTATTTAGCAGCTAGTTTTTGTAGGACAAGCAGAGAAAATGGGGGCGTATGCATTTACGTCTCCAATAACATAAAATGTAAGGAAATATTATTGGTATCGGAATTGTCTATTGAAATGGACATTGAAATATGTGGTATAGAATTGTATGAGAGTAAAACGGTAGTTATTTGCCTCTACACATCAGATATAAGGCGTTTTAATAATTGTATTGAAATTATGGAAAAATTGTTGCACTGTTTATTCCAAATGTTTGGCCTTGATTATTCGGTTGTTATTATGGGCGACTTTAATGTTGACCTACTTAAGAATAGTGTTCAGAAGAGAAAATTAATTGACCTAATGGCACAATACAATTTAAGCCCGATGCATTGCTTGCCAACTAGAACAACCGAGTCAACGGGGTCTTGCATTGATCACGTATACTCCAACTGTAGTAGAGGTACCTGGGACATACTGCTCATAAGAAGTCGCCTCAGCGATCATGATGCCCAGTTATTTAAGTTACATATATCCCGACAAAACGTTTACAAGCCACCGTTGATAAGGAGAAGTATATCTCAAAAAAAGATATATAGTTTTGTAGAGGACCTATCTAATCGATCGTTGAATTATTTGGTCGGCTCGGATATTAGACCCTGTGAAAAAATAAGTAAACTGGTGATGATAATTAAGAATACTTTCGACTTGCACTTTCCGTTGAGAAAATACCCTCAAATTTCTAATAAAAATGACATGTGGGTGGATGAGGAGATACGGTTAAAAATGGATTTTTATGATGACATCACTAATTTGCTAGATATTTACCCAGATAATAATAATTTAATTGAGTTTGTTAATAAATATAAGGTTGTACTTGACAGATTAAAGAGTGAAAAAAGGTGTAATTATGTAAATAGGCAAATTGGGTGTTCTGAAAATATTAATAAAACGATGTGGCGTATTATAAAAACCGAAACTTGTAATATTCATAGTAAGCCTAATCCTATTGAAATACTAATGCTTACCAGAACCGGTTCTAGTACAGGGCAAAGGGTACTGTCTGATCAAATTAATGACTTTTTTGTTGGTTTGAACAGTTCTGCGGAGAGTCAAATTGATGTAGTCAGGGCATTGTTCTATTTAAATAGGGTTACTATGTCGATTAAGAGTAGATTAGGTTTGACTTTATTTACTTTGACGGAAATGAAGCAATCGTTAAAGGCAATTAAATCTAAGCAGTCTACTGATTTCTATGACATGTCAGCTGATATTTTAAAAAGGCTTCCGGACAATGTTTTTGAAGTTTTTTGTGCACTTCTTAACCAATGTGCAATTCTAGGTACATATCCGAGTGCATTAAAAATGGTCAAAGTGAGTCCCATTTATAAAGGTAAGGGGTCTAAGGAAGATATTAAAAATTACCGTCCGATATCTCTGGTTCCATCCTTATCGAAGGTGGTGGAATTTGGGTTATGTAGTAGACTGCTCGATTACTTTGAGGATAACGGTTTACTACATGAACACCAGTATGCGTATCGTCGGGGTAGGTCGACCGTGGATGCTGCTCGTGCAGTCCATCATCGTGTTCTGCAATATCTTGATCAGGGTAAACATGTGGCGGCTGTTTTTTGTGACCTCTCACGCGCGTTTGACTGTGTCGATCACAAGCTCCTGGCAAATAAACTGGAACAATATGGAGTTGATGGTAGCCTCCTGACTTTTTTGAAGTCGTTTCTGGAGAACAGAGTGCAGGTGGTTTCTATTGATGGGGGTGCTACCAGGTCTGGACCAAAGATTTTGCAAGACTGTTCTGTGCCTCAGGGTTCAGCGCTTGGTAATTTTTTGTTCCTCGTCATGGTAAATGACCTTATCAGCGTCTTTCCAGAAGGTGACTTTGTAATGTTCGCGGATGATGGCTCTGCGATTGTGCATGGGGATACTTTCTCTGATTTGAGGGGAAATACTAAAGTTGCTCTCAAAAAGTTGACCGAGTGGTTTAGTGTAAATGGTTTTATGGTCAACCTAAGTAAAACTCTATTGATGCATTTTTGGTTGAGGGGGCAATACCCGATGCCTCTTAGCATAATTGTTGATGGTGTGGAACTCCCCCAAGTCAGAGACACGCGGTTCTTAGGTTTCCAGTTCGATGCTGGCTTAAAATGGGACAGGCATATTGAGTTGCTTTCGGCCAGGCTAGCGCGAGCATCTTTTGCATTGTCTCGACTTGCCCCTGCCCTTTCGCAGGAGAATATCCGAATGGCGTACTATGCATATGTCAATTCCATAATAGTGTATGGTATTGACCTATGGGGATTGGCTGCTGAAAGGGACAGGGTCTTTGTGATGCAGAAGAGAGCTGTTCGGCTACTGGCTGGACTGCCACCATTTTCCCCGGCGAGGGAGTCGTTTATGAAATTTAAAATACTCACAGTGCCAAGCCTCTATATCCTCGAGGTTGAAAAGTATATGTGGAGGCACAAGGATGATTTCCGCATGCGACGCCCGGACCAGAGGAAGACATGGCGCGTTTTCAATCCTGTGCCTGCTCGTTTAGCGCGCACGTCGAACTCGTTGTGGGTGGTTGGGGTAAAAATATTTAATAGGTTGAGCCCGGAGATCAAAGAGGCTCCTTCATATGAGCAGTTCGTCAACAAGTTAAAGGGGTTTCTTGTTTCCAAGGCCTTTTATAGTATAAAGGAATTTTATGACATGTAATAATAATAGTTATAATAGGTAATAATATTAGTTAATTTATTTGATGTAATGTATAATTATTTTGTGCTATTATGTGATTTATTTTATATGATTGGAATGTGTATAATTTTGTTTTTTAAATTTGGTTTATTATTATTATTATTTTATTTTTTATTGTAAATTTTATGACATGTAGGTAATAATATTTAATTAATTTAATGGTGTTAATGTTTACAATTTGTATTTGATGAATGATTATGTTTAGCTGCTATGGGTTTTATTTTATGGGGCTATAATTGCTATAATTGTGTATTTAAAATTATGTTTTTTTTTATTATTATTGTAATTTAATTTTGTATTTATTATTTCTTGACATGTGTTTTACAACATTAAAGAATTTGAATTTGAATTTGAATTTGAATTTGAATTTACGGAATTGGCGCATATCGCGTTTGAGGGACTTAGAGATCTATCTGTTGAGCTGCCGGTATAAAGTCGCATCAACTGAGGATTGTAGAACCAGTTCACTTCTTTTTTCCATTAGCTTCTGAGTGGAGTCTGAGAGCTTTCTGGTCTTATTTGTCCGCTGGGTCTTAAAAAACTTAGACCCAGCGCTATGGACAGCTTCCACAAACCCGTCGTTGAATACGTCCACATCATCGCCTAGGCAATCGAAACGGTTTTGGAGTTCCAACTGAAAGCTCTCGGGGTTTTGGAGATGGAGTGCAGGACGGAGCGTAGACTTCATCAGTCGCGAGCGTTCTAGCTTAGGACATATATTCAACGTGCCTCTTACCAGGCGGTGATCGCTACCGGTTTTAACCGTACTGATAACAGAAACATCGTTGAATATATGTCTCTTCGTCGACATGATGAAGTCGATCTCGTTTTTAGTTGCACCGTCGGGACTCATCCAAGTCCATTTTCTGTGCTCGCGTTTCTTAAAGAAGGAGTTCATCATGTAGAGTCCCTCCTTCTCCAAGAAATCAGCCAGCAGATGGCCCCGGTGGTTCCAACGTCCAACCCCAAATTGCCCCACCCTCAGTTCGTCACCATCTCTCTTGCCCAGTTTCGCGTTGAAGTCCCCCATAACAACGGTGAAGTAGGTTCTGGAGCTATGCATGGCTTTTGAGATATCATCATACATAGCCTCCACCTCGTCGTCGGAGTGTGTCGAAGTCGGCGCGTACACCTGTATGACCTTCAGCGAGTATCTCTCAGATACTCTGAGTATAAGGTACGCCACCCTAGCCGACACACTCTCGATCTTCACCACGTTGTTTACGAGGGACTTGTGGACGATGAACCCGACACCTCCCTGGGACTGTTGGTCGCCCTCCCGGAAATAGAGCAAGTTGCCGGACTTTAGGATTATCGTGTCCTCGCCCTCTCTTCGGACTTCTGACAATCCCACAATGTCCCAACGCAACTTGCTCAATCCTTCCTCCAGTTCCACTAACTTTTCGTCGGTCCGCAGTGTACGTGTGTTATAAGTTGCCAGGGCCAGAGGTCGTCGGTGGTGGTAGCCGGATCTTTGCCGGAGATTCTTAGCACCCCTGACCCCGCTAGCACCCTGGCCGCTACCATAACCAGGGCACCGGGGGTCGCCGGAACCTCGGGGCCGCGGCCTTTTTTGTGCTATCATTTTATTTTGGGGGGTATTTGCCATAATCGCCACGCTTGGCATGCGGGTTGGCGATCGCAGTGTCTCCACCGCACTTTAGGGATGCTGCTGCCCATCCCCCGGTGGTCTTGGTCGTAGTTTTCAGACATACCCGGGTCAAATATTTACTAGAAAATAATTACTACGAGCAACTTCAAATTAGTGTTGGTAAAAACTCGAGTTCTTTAATTCCCATTTTAGGACTCTTCTCATTTTTACGGAACTATCGAGACTATCGAGTCCTTTAAGTCGTGAGTCGAGCCCTTCTTTAGGAATACTGAGTCCTGCATAATAAGCTCAAGTCCTAATAAGAAGGCTCATATTTTTAATGTCGATCTAAAAATTATGAAAAGATACAATGCCATCTATTAACAACTGTTCAAGGTTCAAAATAAGCATAATAATATACATACAAATAAGAAGCTTATTATTGTTCGATCTTTATTTGAATTTAATATAATAAAAACCCTAGGTGGTTTTAATTTTTTTATCACAATGTTGTATAGATTTCTTATTTAAGCTATATTATATAGAAAAACAATAATTTTAAAACACAAATCTAGCGAGTCTTTTTGAAGGACTCGAGTCTCTGTAGCATTTTAAAATAACTCAAGTTTTGACTACATGACAGTAGTCCATAAAACTGAGTCGAGTCTTAGAATGAAGGACTCAAGCGACTCGAGTCTTTACCAACACTACTTCAAATACGGTGACAGACAAAATAATTTCAACATTTCTGTTTTTCCCAAAATTATAGCGAGATCACCACCGTCAACTAATTAGTATTTACGTAATCCAGAGAATAAAAATAAACATAAAAAATGGCACTCCGTAAATTTGCAGAGTAATTTAAAAAGTTAGCCCACGAGTTCAAAGGTCATCATTTTAAGTTAAGATGTATCATTTTCAGGATTCCGCAGACAAAAATAGAAACCTTAAATAGATTCATATCCGCTAATGTTTTGAGCTCTTGATACGATACCACATTAATTTTCTCCTTGACCTGGTCCAAAAATGCTCGCTTTGGTCTCCTTCGCTCCGCTTCTCTTCCACTTTTCCTTCAATAACAGTTTGAATATAATTGTCATGTCATAACAGGTACCCCAAAATAATTCCTCGTCTATTCTCTAACCCCCTTATTCATAAACGTCTGCTACCTTAACAAGCCACTAATAATTGCTTGTCCCTTTCGTTCTTAACAATGTGTCCATAAGAGCATAAGGGACAAACAATTATTAGCGACTTGTTAAGTTAGCAGACGTTTATGAATAAGGGGGTAAATGTTTAATAACACACAAGAATTCATTAATGCCGCCAACCAATCCCAGCTGGCAGTACCAATGTTTTCCTAAACCCTTTTTAGTCTAGACTTCGTTATGACCTGCATGAAATATTTGCACTCAGCCTTCGCAATCCTCTTTACCATATTGATTCTTTGCTGAATGCAAAGAATAGTGCTCTCAGTCTGTTTAACAAAGTGCAAAATCCCTTGTCCACACAAGTTCAGGCTGGTAGTGAAAAGCTTCTGGGTACCATTCCAGCGGCTTTTCAATTGTGGACCGCAATATCAGTGAATAGAGTACGTTCGTGGAGATATTGGATTCGTAGACAAAACTGCAAATAGAATAGTTTTTTTGTTAGAGCGTTTCAACACATCTCGGATATATGGGAAATGTAAATGAGAAAAAAACCTGCATGCGCTTAACTTACAATCATTAGTTTTACTAAAACATTTTTTTTAGTTATGAAACAAACGATAATTCATAGACTCTGTTACAATTCCTGAACTTAACTATAGATTTGTAGTTTTTTTAATACGCTCACTGCGGTAGGGGTTTTTTGTTTTTCGTTAATTAAACATACATTTTAAAAACAAAAATATGCTGCACAAAATAAAGTAGAAGTACTTCTTAAAAAAAAGGTAGACCATACTTCTGAGTATCTAATGTACCTATGCTTCCAAAATGGTATGCAAATAATAAAGTATCAACGAAATTTAAGATTGATGGATTGGGAGGTGGTGATTTTTTACAGGCTTCACATTTGAATACTTTTTTTAAAGAGCTTATGATACAAACATGTTTTGATGTTTTGTGTTCTCGATTATTTAGGCCCTGTTATAAAGTTGGCGATAGCAGAACTGTTAGTGTGTCTACTATGATGCACTGCTGACCATCATCATCAATAAATAAATGATCAGTTATACTAGTTTGATCTATGGGTCACTTCTGTACGATTGACACAAGACCGGGACGAAGGGGTATCGTAAGAGTAAATTAGAAGATGGAAGTGTCACTGATAATCCATTAATTGATGATGGGCAGCAGCATCATCACATTGGGCACACTGCTGTTATCGCCAATCCACTTGTCCAACGTGACGATTACTGTACCCCCAAATGAGTTAATACGAGAAGATAATAGAAAAATATATCGTCAGTTGTAATATGAATTAATGTAACCGCCAATTAATGACGATTTTTCAGGAGAGCCCAAAAACGAATTTGACATTTATAAAGTATGTTGTATCTTTTTAGTTAATTATCCTATTGAAATGATGTTTATCTTGTTTGTTTTATTTTTGAGAGGTCTAATTGACGCACAGTTACTAACTGCGACCACAGTTGTAGTTCAGGAAATGGCTGGTGCTTACGTTAAATATTTTACAAAAAATTTGGACTTACGTTAATAATTTAATGAAAATCATCAAAAGTGGATTTCGTAATTTAGTGTAACTCACAAATTGAAACCGATTGCTTATGAGCCATACAATACAAATGGCGCTTACAGCATTGACATTTATAAAAATATGGTGATTACATTAGGAAGGACATATTTTGTACATATAAATTCGTACTTACGTTAACATTTTGTCTATGATTCTTTGAAACCGTTACATACGTTAATAAAAAACGTAGAAACCTAATAAAATGGCAAATTTTTTGTTAACGTATTCGACATTTTTTTCTGGATATCAAAATTTTATATAGACCGTTCGATAGAGCAAAAAATTTGCAGTCGAACGGTATACTTAACTCAATTTCGTCATTTTGGTGGTTACATTAATTCATATTACAATCGACGATATGTCCAGCAGAGGAATGAGATAAGCCGATGATGACTGATGTGTTGATGGCAGTAGGACACCAAAAAAGGCTATAAAATAATTTAGAAAAAAAAAATTCGGACCCTTTTTAGCCTTGAAATACCTATATGGGGATATTCCAGACTTTCAAAAAAAACGTCACTTTACTGCTTCTCTCCTTGGGTTAGGTAGGTACCCGATTTTATTATTTTATTTTAAATACTACTTTGTAGTCGTGATTAATACGTATACCAGTACCAAGTTGCAAATATTTTTAGTACTAACGGACAGACAGATGAACATACGGACATGGCAAAACTACAAGGGTTTACTACGGAACTCTAAAACGGTGATAAATTATTGCGAATATCGAACGATAACAAATAAATACTTATCTGTTACATTTGCTCCGTATTGTTTCTTCCTCCGTGTTTTATTCGAACCGCGTTGAATTTTAAACGTTGGCGAACCTTCTGAACGTTGTTCAGTTAAATGTAAGTACATTTTATTTACAAGAAAATGGTGGTTGGGTTTCTAGTTTTATTCTCGAGAGCAACTGTTATTTGGTGTCTTGTAATGGGATAGTTTAACTAGTATTCCTTTGATGTTTTCTCTTTTGAAGTTTAAATGCTTTTAACGATTTTTCTTGTTATTGTTCTGTAAGTAGTTGTATAGATTTTGCTTTCAAGTTATTGAAAATGAAATTTTGACTTTATAAAATAGGTGACTTTATAAATTGCCAACGGGAATACCCGTTGGTACCGCGCGAGGGTTGCAATAGCAGTCTCAGTGTGTCATAACTTGATAAGGGAAACCTAAACTCTCCGAAACATGTCCCCCGTAATAACTAAATACACGCGAGTTAAACCGTTTAATTATACCTATTAAGTGGTATTACTCCTCACAATAGCTTGAATTCGATTATCTTCAATGCAAAACATTTTTCCCGGGTAGCGCAAATCTGAGTTTGACAAAGACAAGTCAGACAACAGAATAGATAGTAAGAAATAAGCCCTAGAATTTGTACAAATCGCCTTAAGAGCCACAGAATTCAATCCGTCTTCGAAACCTTCTATTGAATCAGCTGCATTGTGAATTGAATATTGGAGACACGAATGCAAATACTAACAATACTGACACAAGTTGAACCTTGCGCCGTTGCGATAAGATCTAAGAATTGTCGATTTATGTTTGCGATCGTACAATACATTGAAATCGACAAGACTGTTTTGCTTTATATGCTTGTGTTATCTGTGTAGCTGTATATATTTGGGCTACTGGAGAGATAAGTACATTCGGTGATATTGTATGGACTATACGGATATCACTTATTTTACTGCGCGTATCGAATCAAATGGAGTAGCCGTCACGACACGACGTGTATTTATTATAATTTAACTGTCACATATTTTATTGTTGAAACTTAGACCCATGCTAAATTACTTCAGGTTGCTTTCTAAGCAAGCTTTCTATTTTTTTGAATGCGCATTATTTATTTTCACTCAAAAATATAAAATGATTAAAAATGCTAAGTGTGACTTTCTTACAGTACTTGTCTTCAGACCAATACATAGTTACAAAAAATATATACAATGTTGGGGGCGGTCACTAGTATGTAGAACTAGTATCGATAAATGAGTTTATCGATATAGGAAGTCCCTAGCTGTCAAGAGAATTATCCCCACGGAATCCGATGTCTGATTATTAGCTTATTTCAGTCCATTGCTGGACATAGGTCTTTCGTATTACCTATGCGTATGGAATCATTTTATACGGTAATCCCAATAATCGCAACGCTGGGCAAGCGGATTAACTATAGCAGTAGTGTGTCCACTATGATTACGTTGCTGCACTGTATCAATTTTCAATAAATGAATGTTCATTTTCACTTAATTTCCTTGACTCTTACGACACCCACGGGAAGAGTTAGGGTGCTGACTAATTGACTATGCTTTTAATATTACTTCTTTTACTGGATATTGTGTATCAAATGGTAAAGTTATCACTGCGTAGTTAATACTATTTTGTAAAACCTTCTATTCTCTCTGGCAACGGAAAAGCACAGATTTTTTGGTCGCCATGTAGAATAAATAAGACGTTAACAACATTCATTTATATTTTGTCCGTTTTCATAATTTTGAATTTACTATATTCGTTGCCGTCGTAATTCTGAATAGAAATAACCCAAATTTACCCATAAATTCAAAATATCATAGTCAAAACCTGATAATTTTGAAATTCGTATTTACCGTCGTGATTCTGAGTACCTAGAAATGACCCAAAATTTACCCATAAATTCGAAATTATAAAAATGAAAAATATAAAAAGAAATGCCCTTAAACAAATATCATAGCCAAAACCTGATGTCATATCGTGAGGAAAATTTACGCAATTTTATAAAACGTGTATAGATAAACGAGGTTTCTCAATATATTTGCAACTCGTTTAAATGTGGGACGCGTCACATGATGAAGGAAATAGACAACTGCCTGCATACAAATGAAATTTTGTGACGGATCCTTATTGGATAAGTTGGTAAAACGGTGGCTACGCAGCCCGTATTTTGGATTCAGATGTTTTTAGGGTTCCGTAGTAAAAACCCATAGTTTCGCCATGTCTGTACGTCTGTCTGTCCGCAGCATAGTTCAGTGGCCGGTAGTACTAGAGATTTTTAATTTGGGATAATGTACCCATTAAGACCACAAAGTGGTAGAATAAAATACATAAAATCAATTTTTAGTACAGATGGTGTACTTTTTAGGCTATAGTGCGAGAAGTGGGTCATTTTACGTCAGGTCCAAAACTTCGGAGGGCCATCTGTACTGGAGCATTCCATGAAAACATCTATTTTTGTCGCTTACGACACACTATGGTAGCTACCCTTATAAAATATGCTAGCTGTTAGGAAACACTGTCAATCTTAAAGCCTTGATATGTTATTATTATGCCGTAACTCGGCTTACTAATTTAATTTTTCAAAAGTATTGATAAGACAGTGTCGCTTACGACATGTTTTCATGGAATGCTCCTACTAAAAAACGTCGTACAAGACACGTGCAAAAACGAAATTTGTAACTAGTGTCGATTTAAAACACTCCCCATCGGTCGTGTTTTAAAACATCGCCACTCGTTTCTACTTTCATGTTTTTCGCACTTGTGTCGTAATGTACTATTTTAACCCTTAATAGGGCAATGGTAATATATTTACCACCTCATTTTGAAACTTATTCTGTCATTTAATTAGTGTCAAAGCCAATGAAATTTAGGTGTGACTGATGCCTTATTAAGGGTTAGTACAGATGATGCTGTGCGAGATAGCTCTAGTGCGAGAAGCGTGTCATTTTACGTCAGGTCCAATAAGACTTCGGAGGGCCATCTGCAGTAAGCACGTCGTACGAGATACGTACAAAAACGAAATTCGTAACTCGTGAACATCACCACTCGTTTCGAATTTCATGTTTTTCGCACTTGTGTCGTAATGTACTATTATATAGTCGTATTTACCTTACCGTGGGACTAGGTCGATTTGTGTGAAGTGTCTCAAGATATTTATGTATTATTATTATTTATGTCCCGTAGTCTTCGAAAACCCGATATGGTGGGGACTTTTAGAATCACTGAGAGTGCAAGTCACTACATAGTATAAAATAAAGTCACTTTTTCTGTCCCTATGTCCCTTTGTACACTTAAATCTTTCAAACTACGCAACGGATGTTGATGAGATTTTTCTTAATGGATAGAGTAATTTCAGAGGAAGGTTTATTATGTAGGTATAGTACCCGTGCAAAGCCGGGGCAGGGCGCTAGTAATACATAAATCCAAAATTAAAAATGCCTGCTGCGGATACAAGTGGTACAACTTCAAATGAAAATGTCCATAGCGTACATTTTATAACTAAACTGTCCAAGAAACTTTCCACTTCCTCCATCAAACTCACCCAAATGGCTCTCACCGACCTAATTTACACTTTACCGAGACAAAATTTACGACCCATTTCCTACCCGTTTCACCACAAGATTATGTACTTTATATAGAACACTGGGTCTTCTATGTAGATCTCCGGCGTTTCTTGCACAATGTTAACTATTACGACTATTAGTTATAGGTATAATTATATAAGGTAATTCTGTCCCAGACGAGACACTTATTACTGTGAAATATCGCTTTGATTAATATTTTCTTTACATGACTGTGGAGGCACTTCATTTACGAATTCATCGTAGTACCTACATTTATATAATAGTATTACTCAAAATAAAATAAATCATCTCGCGTTTGCTACCATATGACCTAATTTTGTGTAAAATTTTAATTCGTCAATTGTTACATCAATAAATTTAAACTGTAAAAAAGATTGCTATTTATAATTGTGAAAAAAACTTACATAAAATGAGTTTTTTTAAGTAACGGTCGAAAACTCGGTATACATACATAAATATTAGTTATTTAGGTAATGACACATGAACAAAATTTTATTACACTTGATAAACGTAACTTACATTTATTATTTAGTCCAAAAACATTTTAGTTTTGTTTTTACATGATACAATTGAATGTAATGAATGTAGTTATTTAAATAAGATATACATTACTCAATTACCTAAATAATAATATTATCTCCCGGAATTCGTCTTGTTTGAGCACTCCAAACAGAACTAATAAGTATCCATTTAACTCAACCCGAACCTTAATAAATCTAGCCGCCTCATTAAGTTTGACCAATCGCATTGTCTGACGTACACTGCTCGTTTGTTTCTATTCATTCCTGTTATTTATGGCGACAGCCAGCGGTGGATTACGTTTTCATTGTGCAATCGTCGGGTTTGAAAATTCGATGGATCGCGTTGTCGACGTACTTAAGAGAAAAATTATAGTTTTTGGATTCTAATGTTTCAGACTAGTTGAGGCTGGAATTGTTTGTTAAACTGGTGTATTTTTATCATAATATGAGTAAAGGAGATTGATAAATTCAATAAAGAAAATAAGTAACTGAATAATATAGAAGCCAAAATGTACGAGTCTGCGACCATAATATAACATGGACGTCTAACGCCATCTCAAAAATGCCCCCAAAAATAATTGTCAAATTGTGCCAAGGTGGGCAGGACATAGCGCTTTTCTTAACACCGCACATATTTCGGCGCAACATCTTTGACAAACGTTTATAGAATATCGCCAATCAAAATTTTGCGTGCGGCTTCCATGTTTTATTTGTTCGTAGGTACGAGTATATGGTAGCCTATCGAATAACTTAATTATGAGAAGTCGTATATTTTTCGACAACTTTTGTATTTACCGGTTCTGATTTTTAAAATTACGTATTTACTATTTCATCTATGTTTTTTTCCAAAAGAACTAAATAAAGATAAATATACGTTTTATTGTAACTCTCTTTTCATTAGCAGCTACCGTATTTGGAAATAATACTTTACAATTATAACTTACGTATACAAATTTCCACATTAAATTCTTCTATTCTACATCACACATATTCAATGTAAATGCGATGTTACATCTGCATACTTCAACTGAGGAATTTCGCCTTCTGAAGTGAAAGAATTTAAAAGTATACAGCGTGTCTGGGATTCTTGGCGTAACTAGGAGCTTTTGAGCGTTCCGAGTACGCCTTTGAATAGAAATTAAACTCATTCTTTTGCGTTTTGAGATTTCTATTATAAAGTGTCCCTGGTTTTTGTGGGCTTTAAAATGAATATACAATTAACTAGGGACATCTTTTATGTATGAAATTCATCGAAAAGTAAATACTGATTTCGAAATATTTCATATTAGCTAATTAGTTCAGGGGATAGATAGAAAATAACTAAAATATGTTGATTTCTACCGAGCAATGTCATTTTTGTATTTTTATGGGACTTATAAAACAACTTACAACTATGTTTCATATTTTTCATTATCATATTTTTCGTTAACCTGCCGCTAAATAGCAGTGTTTGCACTGCCGTGTTTCGGTTTGGGGGTAAGATAGCCGGTGTAATTACTGGAATATAATATAGAGGCAATCCATCTAAGTCCTCAGGGTAGTCAGCGCATAGGCGACTTTTTGGTCACTATGTCCATGGGCCTCAGTTTCTGCTTTCCATCAGGTGGGCTGAGAGCTCAGTTGTCTACCTTCGTCACATAAAAAAAGTAAATGCTTGTTATGAGAACAATTAAAAAAAATAAAAAACGTTATTTCGTTAAAAACTGGTCGCGAACATGAAGTTATTTTTCCATTTCTTTTAACGAGTTACATGTTCCCTCCCATTTTGCTCTGGGCAATTTAGTTACTCGCCATGCTGTATGTGAGCCTTATTTCAAAGGAATAAAGTCTATTTTTACTTGGCAGGCAGAACACTTTTTAAGGAAAGAAATATTTTTTAAATTTTATTGGTTGTGCATAGGTGGATCGTTACTTTGGAAATAGATGCTCCTACTAATGAGCATGATAAAATTTATAAGGATCAAAGAAACACATGTTTGTATTTGTGTAATCATTTTTTGCATGTTACCAATCGACCTGAAACTTTGTGTACTTACGTATATTTTTTCTGAGATTAATACAATACTTAAAACTACTACAAAAACTTCGCCAAATTGCGAAACAGTTTGTTGGCGAAAGAAAAAACACCCTTTCTTAAACTTACATCTAATATATAATCAGAAATTATTATACTTAAAATAGTGTAAGATTTTACATTCCATATTGTGGTAGAATGTTACGGTCACACTATAGATACAATAACTATAAATAAATACCTATAATACTTGAGACATTTACCCACAACACGTCGTGTATGTTCTTGCAAAATAAATGAATGTGAATAGCTAGTAGCGCACAAGGCATCACATTGTCGGCTGCTTTTAAATACCTAGAATATAATAATACCTATAGTTGATAACTGCAATTAGTCCATATAAATATAAATAAATAAATAAAAATATAAATCAATATCTGGGACAATCGACCTAGCCCCACGGTAAGCTCAATTAAGGCTTGTGATATGGGTACCAGGCGACGATATTATATACGAGTAATAGATAGATACATACAGATAAACATAGATAGCCATGACCAAGAAACAAATATTTGTGACAAATAAATACACAAACCCGGGACCTCCAGCTTCGTAGGCGGGGTCACTACCGACTAGGCTACGGAGGCTAACATATGAATCGGATTTTTCTATACATATTTTTTCTAACTTCTATTTTGCAAAGAGAGACGCGGCTTTAACATTCGTGACATAAGGGACACGTTATCCATCAAGCCAGCTAACTCTAAGTTATGTAACGTGCTAAAGCTCTGTAGTAAGAAATATAAATGACTGCACTTGTGGAGGGGCCCACATATGCATATACCGTGTGTATATCTAATACGGGTGATGAATTAAACCAAGAATGGGATTCATGATAGTAAATGTCACTTTATTCGGTAGATAAATAAAATAATTACATAATAAATAGATAAATAAAAAACCTTATAAATAACACAAAATTAAAACTAAATAAACCTAAAATACATCTAAAAAATGGGGCCCCCTTGGCATGGTGCCGAGAATGGTGGTTGATTTAATGGGATTCATTAGTGTGGATTACGAAGTTTTTTGAGCCTTCATTTTTTTTTACATTTATAGAGCAGCCATGTGAAAATAGGTAAGAAAAATTTGGTTAATATTGATATGGCAGTTATTATGTGCTTTTGAAATTACCTATCAACGAGCGGTTGACTTGAATGTGTTGATCTACATATTATTTTGTACGGCTAATTTTAAGTAAAAGTTATTTAAATGTATTGTTTATGTCCTTAACTAACCCCCGTTAAGAGTTTAGCTCACATTAGACTTACATCCTGTATTCTACATCGCGGGCTTGCTTTAGTTAGAAATGAAATAAAATGAAATGAAATATTATTTTATTCAGGACGCTAAACTAAAACATTAGGTATCATTAGTAAAACAAACAAACAGAGAAAATAAGAACACTTTCCATAAAAAAATTCGAATGAATGGATGTATCAAAACGAAATTGATGTAGAAATTTCGTTTTGATACTTCGTATTTCATATTTGATTCATCGTATTTCGATATCAGACTTGTACTTGTACATGTTAGATATGGAAATACGTTCGCGACTTGTGCGCAAATAAATCCGGTTTTAATAAAATAATGTGTGTAAATCGAAAAGCTGAAATTAAATTAAATAACATTTACTGTCGTATCAATACAAAAATGCTTACAAGGAAAACTGTCATTCTATTGAAAACTACGAGTAGAAAATAAGTTTCAGCAAATATACATAACATAACAAGGAAATACAGTGATTTCCTTACACTTCATTTCTTTTGATTCATTACTTAAGTACCTAGTTTGGATTTTTAGATGCATTTTTCAAAAAAAGGATACTGCAAGATTGTTTACCCTTTTTAAAATACCTAACCAAACAGAGTATAGTCCCACGGTTAGTTCAACTATTTATGGTGTATTTTACAGTTTTTATTTACAGGTTACTATGAAATCTTGTTTTTGCCAATTTTACGAAGATATTATCAGGCGAAGCTGCAGTTGTCCCTCTCTTGCTGTATCAGTGTTCAAGGCCTCGCAAAGCGACGGCAATAGTTTATTCAAATACCTATTTTTCTAAAGCTCTCATTTTCTCTGAATGTACATTTTTTAAACATCAATTTGTTTAAGCTAGGTATGCTTAATTTCGTTTGTCGTTGAATGTACTAGCCAACTAAAGCTCGGGCCTAAGTTGTGCGCAATAATGCGTAAACTGTAGCCGTACCATGATTTTGCAAGTATCGGTAACGTTAGTTTTTACTCAATACGTTAAGCAGGCCATCGCGCTCGCTCCAATATACCAAGTGTGAGCGCGATAGAATGTATTACGTATCGAGTCAAACCTTAATGCCCTGGCCACGACATCGGTCTAAGGCGACTGGCTAAGGCGACCAGCGGCGAGCGAATTAAACAAAATCAAGACCGCTAAGGAAGCATGCCACGACAATTCGCTGTGGGCTAAATCGCGCGCGAATTTACTTGCGCGACCGGCTAAGGCGACCAGCGGCGCGGCGGGCGGCGAGATTAAACGCACTGGCGGTTTGAGCCATGCCACGACTTCGAGCGGCGCGAACGGTCTTAGCGGCGGCACGTATCGGGCGGAATTTTAAAGATCAAAATATTCTGTTTTATTCGCTCCGCGATGTTGGACACAGGGGCGTTTATAAGTAAAATTTTATATAGGCCTGTCTTGTGGATGGCACAGCATTCGCAACACAAGTTGCGGCGTGTAATAAAACGGTTATGGGAAGAAATAAAAAACATTTTTCGAATCAGAGCGGTAAGTTTAATATTATTGTACCTATATTAAATAGGATCGCTTACAAAATAATTTATAAATAATAATTTCGAGACACTGAAGGGTCACTTTTGATAATGACATTTTGCGTCCTTTGATTACGTCCCATTCGCTCACCGCTTAGGCGCTTAGACCGTTGTCGTGGCATGCTTACCGCTTAGACCGTTTTCGCCGCCCCGCTCGCCGCTGCCGCGGTCGCCTTAGACCAATGTCGTGGCCGGGGTATAAGGCGACCGGCGGCGAGCGAATTCAGGAGTTGGAGCGGGATTCCGATATGGGAACTCCCTATCGCACGTATGGTTTTCCGCTAAGTCGGTCGCCTTAGACTAATGTCGTGGCCGGGCCATAACATGTCCGGGTGATTTTTCACAAAGCGTTTTAACCGCTCGAATTTGTCATTATCATCCCACGATTATAACAAAACGGAAAGACGGATTTTCTATCCATAAAGCTTGTTCACGAAATAAAGTAGCCATCGTAAAATAAGTCTCTACTTTTACGCAACAGTCCCATGTATTTCTAACAGCCATGAGACAGTAAATTGATTCTTCTGTTTTATGTTTAACAATCCAATATCCAAAAGCACTCGCTTAAAAGTCGTCAAAATCAAAATAACTTCAGGTAATGCTGAATGCAAAAGTTCAGGCTCAAAAAAGTGCGAGCTTCCGAGACGATTTCAACAATGCTAGTCTTGAAATAGTTAATAAAAATTGTAAACACGAGATTATTGTATCGTTATTGTAATTTAGTTAAGACCCATTGGGAAACTAAATGACCCAAAATGGTAAATTAAGAAGAAACACTACTTAAATCCAGAAAATTAAATAAAAGTCCATAATTATGGAGAAATTGATAGAAATATCAACCACAGCGTCCGAGAAGATAGGCAAAGAGCCCTTCTTTGTAATAACACCCATATTTATTTATTTATTTATTTATTTATTTAAACTTTATTGCACAAAAGTAAAACTTAACGTACAAAAGGCGAACTTAATGCCATGAGGCATTCTCTACCAGTCAACCTTAAGGCAAAGCAGAGAGATTGTGGGCGGTGCTACATCTATCCAATAAAATAATATGAACAAAAACATATATATCATATCTATACCTACATATATACCTACACAAATATATACATGAACTAACTACATACATACATTAAAATACATATTAATATTATAACCGATGAAATCAACTAAAACAGAAAAACTAACAATCCTTCATTCCGCTAGCAATGAGAGCACGTAAGGATTTCTTAAATATAAATTTACTTGGAGAATTTTTGATGCTAAGGGGGGGGGGGGGCTCTAAGGTATGGTCTCATACAAAAAAAAAAAATTATACAGCATTGGCTACTTTATTTCGTGAACAAGCCTTATTTACTTTCCAACTAATAGTACGGCTACAGTATTTACGCTAACCCAGCTAAACGTGAGGGGTCGGGCCTCGTAAGCAATACTAATGGTTGTTCACGCTCACTCCTGCGTCAGCTGGCTTACTGAGAGTTATCACTATGGGTTGGTCATGAGTAACGGGGCAATCAACTTTTACACCGATTTGTGTGCACATGGAAAGGTACCTAGTCACGGCATTTAGTTACAGAGTTACATGAGTTTCTGTTGAAGCCGGTGAAAAAGTGCCAAAATGGGTTTGTGATATAATTGGGTTATTTACATCCTAAGGAACACGTGTGTACAAGGATATCAGTAAAATTATGTTTTTTTATCAAACTTTAGATCAAAGCCGGAGAGCTAGCGAAGGGCCGGGTAGCGAAGTATATTTCTCCTACTAAAACCACACCAAGGTCGCGTCACGAGGTGTTTCTCTATTAATATAGGTAATAATTTTATTCATCATCATCATCATCAGCCTATGATAGTCCACTGCTGGACGTAGGCCTCTCCTATTAACTATGCGTATAGACGCATTAGGAGGTAAATGCCCATAACCGCCACGCTGGGCAAGCGGATTGGCGATCGCAGTAATGTGTCAATTATGATGACGCTGCTGCCCATCATCAATCTTG
Source organism: Thaumatotibia leucotreta (assembly GCA_025490895.1). NCBI lineage: Eukaryota > Metazoa > Arthropoda > Insecta > Lepidoptera > Tortricidae > Thaumatotibia > Thaumatotibia leucotreta. Next base: position 39,755 of record JALPQI010006049.1, read on the forward strand.
TACAATGGTCAGTGACACTTTAATCCCTTAGTCGACTCTTACGACACCCGCAGGAGAAGTTGGGGTGACTAAAAAAAACTCATGGTACGGCTTCTGTATTTACGCTAACCCAGCTAAACGTGAGGGGTCGGGCCTCGTAAGCAATACTAATGGTTGTTCACGCTCACTCCTGCGTGAGCTGGCTTACTGAGAGTTATCACTATGGGTTGGCCATGAGAAACGGAGCAATCAACTTTTACACCGACATTTTCTGTCACCTGCGTTACTTCGGTTTCAAAAAATATGGCTTGTAGTATGCGTGCTTTAAAATTATGTTGGAAAATGAAGGCTTGGAGTAAAGCAGGCCAGTAAAATATATATATTTTCAACAATGTGTAGGGTTTTAAAAGTTTCTTTTTTTATTTTATTTTTCGTTTTTTTTTTACTTAAATAAATTAAAATGCAGCATAACATAAATAGTATATTATGTATATCTCGTCCACTGTACATATAAGACCGCTTTACAAATACTATGGTGATCTGGACCTTACAAAAGTGGATAGGCTAGTATCTTTCATCAGTTTATTACCCCCCAGACAATAAAAATAAATAGTGAATTTGAATTCATAGTGTAGGAGATAGAATAAAATTCTGTTTGTTTGACGAAGACCTTTTAATAGGCCTCTGGGCGGCAGGAGGTTAAACATGCGGCTGAATTTCAGTCCACAGTCAAAAATATTGGGTAACTTTTAAAATGATCACTTAGTTATATTACTTTTTCCGAGTCACAAGAAAAAAACTGCGATTGAATGCTATCTCTCTGGAGATTAAAAACTCAATAATTCTAGTTTAGCCTTAATAATATCCTTTTAATATTTAAATGTTGTCCAAAATTTTCTTCCTCCTCTTTCATTTTGTTGCCGCGTGGTGACGGCAGTAAGAATACATTTGTCACCACCCCAAATCTTCCCGTGAGTGACGTAAGAGTCGACTAAGGGATTCAAGTGTCAATGAATTTTCCTAGATATATTGGGCAGCAGCGTCATCATAGTGGAGACACTACTTCGATCGCCAACTAGAGTGGCTATTATGGGCATTTACCTCCTGAATGCATCGAGACGCATAGTTAATAGGAAGACCTAGACTGAGAGAGGCTGATGACGCTTTCATTTCGTACGTACTAAATCTGATACGGTGTATATTTTTAATAAAAAAACAGTCAACATGTGTTTTTTCGAAAGAAATAATATTTCATTGAGCACATTTTCAAGTGTAACATAATTGGCAACTATACGTTCTCGGAGGAAACCTATTTACTCGCTCATAATACATCTTTCCAGCTCATTAGACGGCACGATCCCTCAGTGTCATTCCAATCGTTTAAGAAGTAAGCGAATCGCAACTCTACTGTATCCTGTACGTATTCGGTAATCTGTTGCTCTCTAGTCTATCAAAGTATATTCTAATGGCAACTGATTTGTATATTCCGTTTTTTAAATGCTAAATTTTGAATATACCTGCAGGCCTTTTAAAAGGACTTTAGGTGGCGATAAAATATCATTGTATTTTGTCACAGAAATGCACCCCTTATTCATAAACGTCTCCTTATATAGCACGTCGCTAAGTATTGTTTGTCCCCTTCGGTCTTAATCAATATATCTATAAGGCCGAAAGGGAAAAACGGCTACCTTAGCGGCTAGACGTTTATAAAAAGGGGGCTAGCCTTTGTAGCTTAGCAATGACCTAGTAGAGCTCTAACTATGGGGAATTGGGCTGAATGATGCATCAAACCTGCGTCTGGCCGGGCATCTACACTACTCCTACATCTAGATATTACCCGTCAACTTGAAAGTCTGGCAGCCCAAACACCTACGAAAAGGCTTCCTGCCATATTAAAACTTTAAGTTATTTTTTGCGGTAAGCTTACGCTGCATGTTACGCTGAATGAAACGCATGCAATCAAGGTAATATTACGACTAACGCATGGTACGAACATCGTTCGATATCGTCGAGTGGCTAACAATTTGAGATGAGGTGTACGTCGTGGTCATGATTGCCAGTACGACAATGACGAAAATCAAAGTCAAGTATAAAATCTTGCACACATAAATGACCGTTTTTGGTTACTTCAAACTCATGCTAAAAATACGCATAGTTCACATCTCACTGGTCCAATAATAGACTCGACGCACATGTGACTGATGCCGAAGGAATTAGGTATGGTTGCACCCACAATCCAATATGGGAAGTAATAAGAACGAGTTAAGCACAAGGCTGAATATATTTATGGTAGCTTTATTAAGCGATTTGTTATGTTAAATGTTTTTCGTGCTCATTTTCGCTGTGTTGCCAGCCAGGTAAAATCGTTAGTAAAAAATCAAGTACCTTGAAATAATTTTTACAACACGATTTAAAATGTTGACATTCGAGAACAATGTTACTTATACGTAATTGAACCCAGCTTTTACTTACCAAAGATTTATAGGAATTCTCTTTGAGAGGTCCAATCTCGCTACAAAGCGGAAAAATCATAGGATCGTCGTAGCGCGTAGCACTCGCTGATAGTCAAAATGTTAATAGAGTATACTTACGTACGCTGCAAAAAACGAAAACAAACCGAATTTCTAATTACAAAACATTATTTAAGCCGTAATTGCTCAAATGTCCTAACTTCGTCTGGTGAATTTAAGTAAAACAATTATCAGAAATGTCACAAAAGGAGTTAAAAGTTATAAAGGCCCTTAACGGAGCCCTTTGAGCTAATTACCCTAGTCTGCGTTTGTATATTACTGGCCTAGGGCGATAAAATTATTTAATAAAGGGTTTGTACTAATGGGAGTTAAAGTATATTGTACAGTTGGATGGACTCTATCTAAGTAACGTATCGTAGGTACGTTACATAATTAAACCTGCCTACAAAACTGGAGGTTTCGGATTCGAATCCTGGGAAGGTGTGTTTATCCCAAATTATATTTTTAGGGGAAGGGATGTTTCCTATTTATTTGAGTATGTACATATATGAATATATACATCAATGTATCATCATTTATACATCATATTTCTTATAACTTAATGATATCAATGTATTTACTCAAATGAAAAATTTCACATCAAAACATCTACAACAGGTTTCGTCAAAAAATCATGCATAAATATAACAATTAAATAATCTGCAACACGCTTCGTCATCAAATAAAAACTTTACTAAATTCTCTATACTTTGGGACTAGTTCGATTTGTGTAAGATTGTCCCATGATATATAATTATTTATTATTTTCATGTTACGTTAGGTTTTACTGCTTTCAGCTCAGTTTCCACCTAATTAAATAAAATACCCGTTTGTTGTCTATACCCCTGCTTTGTTTTGCATAAAGCCCGCCAAGCTAATTCTGTTTCTTTTTCCAGGTACGTGCTCCGAGGTCGAAACGGTGAGATTATACAGGTACATTTTGCCTTCGTTTTTATTTATGATTCTAAATAAAACAAGTCGTGCAATTAAGTACTGTTTCGTCAGCCGATTGTAGGGTATAATGATTTATTTCTTTTAAATATTCCGCAACGAAACTTTGTAAATCGATTGAAAAAAAAATGTACATAGTTATTAGTTAAGGCCATAATCAAAACAAAGAACACGATCGTGTCAATTGTGGTACAAAAGTTTATGGTATTGTATGGTAATGTATGGTATACTTTGTCCAACAGCCTTTGGCAGTTTTTTTATGGATCGTTTACAGACAATTTGGATTAATTGTCCATGTTCACTCTCAATAGGTCAAAATTTTACTTTAGAACACAAAAATAACGTCACAACGTTATTTTTTGGTTTCATTAAAGGCTAGGCGTTCTTTTAATTGCATGCAATAATTTTGTACATATGTGTATTAAAAATTTATAAGTATGTACAAATTTTTTGCATGCAATTAAAAGGCTCAAGAATTTGAAAAACGAAACACTTTATACATAAGATTTTGTTACTCCATAACTCTAGCGTATAAAAATGTTAAGATAAATTCATTTACGGTCTTAAACATAGTACCTATAAGAGTTATTGTATTACCTTCGTACCGCCCAGAGACCTTTTAAAAGGACCACTCAAACAAAATGCTTTTTTTGTCTATTTCGTCTTTATTAGTTCAAAATTCACTGGCATAATTTAGTGTCTGGGCGGTAGATGCTGAACGAGACGGTTTTACTCTTCCATTGTGGGAAAACATACACATATAAATAATATTATTTAAGCCTACATAATGTCCCACTGCTGGGCACAGGCCTCCTCTCTTATATGAGAGGGATTGTGCTATAGTCCCCACGCTGGCCCTAAGCGGGTTGGGAACTTCACACACGCCTTTGAATTTCTTCGCAGATGTATGCAGGTTTCTTCACGATGTTTTCCTTCACCGAAAGCTAATGGTAAATTTTATATGATATTCCGTACATAAGTTTCGGAAAATTTAATTGGTACGAGCCAGTAGGCTTAGCACAGGATTAGTGTGATAATATGTCGCCGCGAGATAAACTATCCATCCCTCTTTTATGCCTTAACTATATGAATAAACTATAGTAACAGATGGAAAATCTATCTCGCGGCGACATACTGACATACCAACCATGTGCTAAGCATACAGGATTTGAACCCACGACCTTCGGATTGAAAGTCAACCGCCTAAACCACTGAACCACCACCGTTTAGTTTTATGTTAAAAGTTGTTAACTAAATTCGTTTGTGGTCTCGAACATAGTACCTATAAGAGTTATTGTATTATAGTAACATGTAAACACGCAAACTCTGGTCTATAATTTTGTAGATGCTTAACGAGACGGTATTTCTCTTCCATATTCTACACGAAAACATACTGAATTATATTAATCACACGGCCACATTCTTTCGATAATGCATGTTTTCCCCAATCATCCGAATCATCTCACGTGTAATCCATGTTGCCTGTTACCTCCCCCTCCGTTGGGCAATTAATCTCCGCAGGGGGAGTGTCAGGAACACACACGGGCAATTGAAAACTAAAGGTATTAGTTTTTGTTATTGCTGATTGGAGTTGGATGGGTTTTTGAACGGAGAATGATTGGACGCGGTTTAGTTTGATTTGTAGTGGCGGGTGATTTAAACGATTTGATTACAAGAAATGTGGAAATAAATTGATGTGTACTTTTCAAATATACAGTGTGTGGCCTACAACTGGGGTGAAAATTTAAATGGTGCATTAATAAGCTAAGCAACATTCATTTTCACATAAGTATAGTCATATATTTTTTTTATTATTTGCATTTTTTTTCTTGGAAGTTTTGTTATTATGGGTTCTTTAGTGTAAAAATAAAACCTGGTATACTATTTTGATGTCTTGCGACTGACAAGCTACGATATCGTGATGCCGAGATCCAGTACTTCGGGTCCATAACTTTTAATGACAATATCTCCAACAAACTTATCAATTTTTAAACATCGGGACCTTTACAGGATTATTGCGGATAGCCTAAGGAGTCAAACATTTCATTTTTCTTCCGTGTGCAAGGCCACACACTGTACATAGTCGACAATCTGTATATTATCAGGAAACAAACATCTAAAGAAACCAGTCATTTGTAAAGAAAAATATACCTATACTCGTATCTTCTACAATCGTCCTATCAAAATATGACACTGAATTTAAATGCCGCAAAGTTTGTCGCATCAATAGTCTTTGTTACGCTAGTAATAAAATAAAAGGTTTTTTTTTGTTCAAGGACGAGGCTAACAAAATTAGAAGGTAAGTCTCATTTAAGTAAAATAAGCCAGATTAAGAATTTAAAGTTAGTTTCCCTCCAAGGCCTGACATGTCTAACTATGTATAGACATATAGAATATACATAATTATAGGGTTGCACGTTGCACATAATACTTACTATAGAAAAATAAACTATGTTGATACTAAGATCTGAATAAGTTTGAATATATCGACAATTATGAACTATTTCAATAAAGTTAAAAATGTCAACTACTTATTTCTGGAATCAACTGTACCGTATCGACAGTTTTACAGCCTTACCTATTTTAAAATTTCACGTCAACAACATTTTTGGCTAATAGTCACAACCGAAACTTATCGTGGACAAAAGACAATCTAGCCTGAGTAAGAAACATATTTTTATAAATACCCATAGAAACCGAAAAATAAATTGGTGCCGCTAATAAATACTAAACAATCCCGAAATAAAGTCCACTCCAAATGAGTGGCGATAAATTAAAACACGATCAGAGGGACTATTATAAACCGAAATGAGTTACGAGTTTCCTTTTTGCACGTATATCGTACAACTTTTCAGTACGGATGGACTTATAAAATTTCGACCTGAAAAAAAAATTAGCACTTTTCGCTCTAGCGTGTGAAAAAGTACCATCTGTACTGAAAAGGTTTTTTTATAATGAACACCATATCTTTTTAATATAAATAAAGCTCATCAAAATGACTCGATGTAAGACTTTATTCCAGATTCCTTTAATTTTATCTAATTGAGCTACTCTGACAGGATCCCAGATCCCTTACATTGGTCTCCAAAACCCTCGATATGCAATTACAGAATCACCCTCTTAAGGGCCTTAAGGGATGACTCGATCCGTTATCGGATAACAGCGTAATTACGAAACTTTAGTGTTATATGGGATTTAAACTTTGATTATTTTTGTTAGCTACTCGAGGCCCCGTGTGCTTTATAAAGGACATTAGGATTTGAGTAGACAGTGATTGAGTCAGGAATATGAGAATTTCATTCTGAAGGCGTATGATGTGAAATATTACTTACATAAATTGTATTTAAAATCTATTGTGTCTTTAACCGAATAGTTTAGATAAAATGAATGCATTGTAAATATTGAATGTCATATACCAAAGAAAAAACGACCAAGATCAACAACGTCCGAGGTGGGAATCGAACCCACGTGCTCAGCTTTCGCAGTCGATGCCTGCACCGCTCGGCCACTCGGTCTTAGCAACCACCAGTCAATTTTCTCGGTTATGTGCATTTACTTAAAAGGCTAGGCGCCTTTTTTAAGTGGCGTGAACACTGGGGAAAAAAATAAAAACACAAATAAAAATATTTAGTTAATAAATAATTTGATTTGAGTTTTCACAATTACTTCATAATGTGCTGGTGACAGTTCTCCGCTTGGTTTTTCTAGGATATATAAATACCTATAATACTGCCTTAGCTATTCCGTCAAGTACGTATATCATAAATAATCTAGGATATCATAAATTTAGAAAAACCTGCAAGCTAACTAGTCGAAGAATACTGTTACAACTGTTGTTTACATTTGTAACCGTATTCTTCGACTAGCGGAATGGGGTGGCAAATCCTGATAAATGAGGGTCCTTTTATTTGCATGTATGCCATCTATCTAGATGTCTTGTACTTATCATACTTTGTACTGTAAACTCAATTCAATTCAGGATTAGTTCGATCAGACTATATAAGTTATCCGATGACTTAAATTTATTTAGAGCATAATGATTTTGAATATTTTCGGCTATTGAATATTATAGAAATCCATTTATTTATTTTTAACGCATGACTGGAAGAACGGTTTTAGGCATCTGCTATATCACTGTCTATCAATTGTCAAATTTTGATCCCAGAGAGAAATCATATGAGTTTAGCAAGTTGACATATCGCATTTTACTGCTGTTTTATTCCAAACGCGAAGTTAAGAGGCAATCGATTATCATTTGACCATTCAGAGATGCGTTTAAGTCATTTAAGGGACATTGAGAATCTAATTGTGTATTAATTACTTAAATGATTTTAAGATCATCAGCAAAAAAGGAAAAATTTGGATGTTGTTTTACATTGGCCATAATAGCCATATTACCATTGTTAAAAATCAAAAATAAGATAGTCCTCAAGTGAGAACCCTTTTTTTCGTGAGAAAATGCGTTACGTTTACCACCCGGGGACGGACCCGGGTGATTATGTGGGACTCCCAGGGCTAATGAGGCCCTGGTCTACTCACTAAAACCCCACGGTCTACCGCCAAGATGCTTTAAGGCGAGCTCACGGGTCACGGGTACGCCTGAGCACACTTCCGCGACTCAAGTGATAACCCTGTGGGACTCTTGACATCGCTTCGAAACTTTCGGAGAAATGCCCCTTGATTACCACTTTCTGGTACCTTTACGATAAGTAGGAGATGAATCAATGTAGAGTTGTACTGTGTACTCCAAGTTTATATAGTTTCCGAATAAGTAAATAATGGTCACACGATCAATTAATGATACATTGAAAATCAAATTCAAACATTAATTATTTATAAAATGATGTTTTACATGTCATTAGGTACACTAGATATTATAAAAGTGGATACGATATTGAATTCCGTCTTTTGCTAGGACATACAAAATGTACATATGAAAAGGTGCCTTGTCACGACTCTTAAAATAGAACTTACATGATATTTAATAAAGTCGTTTTTAAACACCGTGACAAAGTACCTTTTCACACCACCTATTCGAATACTGGTCTTTTCTTCCCTGCTAGGAGGGATCAAAGTGGCACTTTTCTGTTCAAGGACTTTCTATTGCCAGCCTAAAAAATTACAATGAAATATGAAAATAAACATTACGTTCATAATTGATAAAAATTTCTTCAGAATCTATTATTTGCATAAATATTAAATATGTGACATATCTTTTTTTTTTCTCATAGGTGGTGTGAAAAGCAGTATGTGTCGCTCGGTATCAAAATTATTTCGTCTTGGACGTTAACGCTTGAATCCTTCATTACGCTCAAGATTCCGCCCTAGAATCCCTCCCTACGGTCGGGATTCAACTGTGGAATCCGTCGCTCCATTCAGGATTCAATATACGCCCACGCCGGAAATATACCATTTTGATCCCTTGTGACACAATCTACCTATACTATTCCGTTTGCGCTGACACAAATAAATCCATTTTAAGTAGTAGTAAGTAATATTTTCTTCGGTTACCGCGAGGATTACACATGAAATAAAACTATGAAAACGGATAAACTCGCGTATATTAACTAATTTTAACTTCATTCCGACGTTTCGAACACTTTAGTAGTTAGGTAGATAGGTGAGTTGGGCAAGGTTGAGGAAGCGAACCAGTACCAGATACATTAGGTATACTAAGTAGGTACTAGATATAATACTGCCAAACTCGTGTAAGGCATCGATTGCTGGCAACTCGCCAACCGATAAAACCGCCACAGATAACCGCAATAGATACCGTATTACGAAAGGTATTCGTGAACTTGTGCTCGCTTAATATAGGCTCGTATTTTAGTTATCTACCATGAGACTACTGATGATTTGCCAACTATCTTTTTAGTTGCTTATTAGTACGTTACTGTTGAAAGCAGTATTAGCAATAGTTTCCATTGTAGCAGAGTACTTACTTTATATACAAGTTTATTTATTGTTAATATTTGTATGTAAATGAGGAACTAGCTGTACAATTTAGATTATATAATATTTAATACAATCTAACTCAAAAACAGAATTGCATCTACGTCTCGTAGTTTACCACGTTGAGATTTTTGTTGTATTCTTTTATTAATAAGGCTTTGTCTTGTTTCTTAAATATCAAGATTGACAGTTACCTGTAACAGAGAGTACAAGCAATTTAATACTAAAGAAATGTGACAGCATTCTACAAAAATATCGAATGCGAGATGCAATTGTGAGACATAATAATAACAAATATAATTAAACGGTTAAACTCATGTGTATTTAATTACTACGCGCGACATGTTTCGGAGAGCCTAGGTCTCCATAATCAAGCACTGAGCCCTCATTCACGTCAAGCGACTCGCGAAGTCGTGTCGAGCGTATGACTAAATACGTGTCAGAGACCGTTTAATTATGGTTTAAGAATTTATTTCTACAAAAGAATACAATTCACTTATCTAGAGAAATACATAACATGCCTTAATCTAATCTCTTAATAAAATCTAATTTTACAAAGTTTTACATTTACGAGATGCAATGTTTAATACTTTTGACCGTTACTAGGAATAAAATTTGAGACTGTTTGCTCGAGCTTTAAGTTTTGCACCGCATTTTTGCATAGGCTTCTCGAAAAAAAACATGGATTCTAACACATAATTAGATTTGGATAGAAGAAACATTTACGAGATGCAATGTTTAATACTTTTGACCGTTACTAGGAATAAAATTTGAGACTGTTTGCTCGAGTTTTAAGTTTTGCACCGTATTTTTGCATAGGCTTCTCGAAAAAAAACATGGATTGGAACACATAATTAGATTTGAATAGAAGAAACAAGTTCATTCACATTGAGCGTGTCATATTTTGTACTGTAGTTGTTACTTGCCTATGATTTTAAGTATGTCTCAGGCCCTTTAGTATTCATATTTTTTTGTGATGTTGCAATTAATATCACTTAAGGAGGCATTATTAATGTTTTTGTTCACTTCAAATTGCATAATTTGACGCCCGAAAGCTGCTAGCTGCGATTAAAGACGGACAACTCAGTAGATTTTACTGAGTTCATTTGACACGCTAAGTAGATACGTTTGCTTGATCTATGGTATATATGACATCGGTGGATTGGAAACAGGAATGACTGTTCGTCACCAAAGAAGTATCTAGAAGTAATCTGTGGCCGGGCTAGAGTGGGGTCATGTTTTTTAAGCAGGTCTCCGGAGAATATTGAGCCAGTGCTGATCCCGCGTTCATGTTTTAAACACTAGTTTAATACCTACTTGATTTTGTGGCGGTTCACACTTCCGAAGTTTTAAAGATATAGGAAATTACAAGTTTTTGTGTAACAATCCAAATTATTATATAAAATACCCAATATGTGGGACAACACGCTCTACTGACATGATTAGTGGGTGACCCACCAATGAAAGGTCACGTAACTGACAAAAAATCAAAGTTTTTTACATTTTAATGCCATTAATCTGTGATGTTATGGGTGACCCAGGAGAACGTAACCATTGCAACGAGTGACATAAAAAACGTGATTGACACACTTAACATTTAACCTCCTGCCGCCTCGAGACCTATTAAAAGGTCTTCTCAAACAAATGTAATTCTATTCTATTTCCCATACTATTAGTTCAAAATTCATTGACAAATTTTATTGTCTGGGCAGCAGGAGTTTAAAATACTGTAAAATGCACCTGTGTTCCTATCAGCTTCACGTTATTTTTGGTTTTATAAGGTGACCTTAACTCAGCGTGCCGTTAAGAGAAAGAATTAGGAGAGCTTTATGAAGGAACTTTTGTAATTATACCGATTATGGCTCGTAAATTTAAATTTACGTCTCATTTGTTACTTTGTTTGCGAAAAAGGTAGAAAAGAATTATAATTTGTATTAAGTTGGTTGACAGACTTTGTAACCGAGCCAACACTTCCTGCAAAACTTCAAAGTTTTAGTAAATTAGTAACAGTGAAATTTTCGTTAAGTATTCTCTATTTTTAGTAGATTAATATCTAATTTCACAACAATAGTCAATTTATACGGCTATTTTCAGTGTGCTTTTCAGTTAACCTAATAGTTCGCATATTATTATTTATTATTTATTTATTTTGTTAATTAAGTTACAGGATAAGGCTCAGATGACCGTAACCATGGCAATAACAGACAGAAAAAAGTTCATTAGCCCAAATATTCAATGAGTGGTAAATCAAGAAGAATATGACTACTAAAAAACTTTTTTTTTCACTACACCTACATATTGATTTACCACCTGATGTTTTATAATAAAGAAATACAAATGTATACATTATAACCACTTATATATGTTTCTAACACATTTGAATTAAGGCGCGAGGATAAAATATTGAAACCCAATGTCCTATAGAAAGGTCATAAATTTTCTTCAGAAATTTCTCGAGTTCTTCGGCAACAATTCTTGTTCTGAGTTTTGAAGAAGAAAGTATATCAATTTTAATTATCTGAATTTTATATTCCTGTTATCCTTAGGGATGGAAAGATAATGTAGATAAAAAATGGACTTATCTAGTATTCCAGTCTAGTG
>JALPQI010006050.1:0-60599 GCA_025490895.1 Thaumatotibia leucotreta
CTCATAATGGACCCGAAAATTGTATTCAACGTATGCGAATTAGTCAGAAACGAGTATAACCCAACTCTGTCAGGAATAACTAGGTACACTCTTCACGCTTCAAGTTCGTCTGTATACTCATTTTCACCCTGTATAATTATGTATGTAACACCCTGTATGTATACGTATGTATCTATCGGATCTATGATCACTTTGTATAACTATAAAACGAAACGAAAGAGCTCGTGATTCTGATTAGAAAAAATGTATTTAAAAAGTCCATATATGGAAAATTTTATAAAACGACAACAAAATAAAAACCCGCCCGTTTGCACCTTGTAAAACACTGTTTTTACAAAATCAAAGATTATGCGCAACAAAAAAATAAAAAAACAAAGTTTAAAAAAAAAGAAATAGAAGAACATTTTCCGCGCGTATAGTTAGGATTTGAACCTGGTACCTCTGCTTCACAGCCGAACGCATGAACCACATTACCAACCTCCCTATATCGTGGTACGGCAAAATATGCTATGTGTTACAAGTGATCATGCGTTTCGTTCGTGGCAAGGTAGTGTATACTGTTTCAGAGCCATCTGTGCCAATGGACGAACAACAAAGGTAGTGTATATACTGTTTCAGAGCCATCTGTATGCCATGCTCACGAACAACCGTGGCGCCGTCTAGTAGTGACGACATTTCAGGTGGATGCATTTTAATGTATGGTGCTGATATATCTACTTAAACTAAATAATCTCTGGTTAAAGTATCGTGATAGTGGACTATGAAAGCATTTTCCATCTATCGCGTACATCAAATTAACTTTTTGCTTTGTGGCAGTGTGTTAGTCTATAATTTAGCGAACTATTGATGTTTTTTTATTGTTTACACTAACGGAAATTATATTTTTTTTAAGGAAAGGGTTTAGTGTGAGGATTTGAAATCTTTATTTAAGAAAATAGGCGATGTTGGCAATCCCCCCCCCCCTGATTTCCGCTATGCTTAATATCTTGCCAAAATTACAGAAAATAGTTCCTCACATCACATCACATCATCAGCCTATGATAGTCTACTGCTGGACGTAGGCCTCTCCTATTAAGCGTATTAAACGCATTAGGAGGTAAATGCCCATAATCGCCACGCTGGGCAAGCGGATTGGCGATCGCAGTACTGTGTCCACTATGATGGCGCTGCTGCCCATTATCGATCTTTTATTAAATAATGGCCAGTGACACTTCAATCCTTTAGTCGACTCTTACGACACCCGCAGGAGGAGTTGGGGTGGTGACAAATGTATTCTTACTGCCGTCACCACACGGCTAGTTCCTCACTTATAGTTTACAGGAAAATTTATATGATGTCTATAGTAATAAAATATTATACAAAATTTCAATATTCGAGAACGTACGGAACCCGATAAGCGATAAGTAATAAATGAGTATAAGTATGAGTAATGAGTAAAAGTCACGTGACAATTTCCATACAATTATTATGGTCACGTGACTTATCGCTCATTGTATACGATTGCAGACTGGAATCTTGGCTAGGTCTGCTGTACCATCATCAGTAATCTTGAATCTAAAAGTGTTTTTACTATATAATAGTACATTGTGCATCAAGGGAGGTAAGTACGGAATTACTAACGAGTGTGTTAGAAGCCCGACGCCATCAGGCGGAGGGCTTTTATGATTCGAGTTAGTATTCCGTATACCAACCGTGATGCATACAATGTTTTTCATCACACTTGCCAACCAAAAAATAAGTTTTAAGACATAATATTATTAAATAACGTACTGACATTTCTATTATTCCCTAGGGAATTTCACTTTTCTATTACTCCCGCTACGCACGCAAGCAATGGTGCGCTTAGACAGCAAGTGTGATGAAAAATGTCATTGTATGCATCACGATCGGTAAGCGGAATACTAACTCGAGTCATAAAAGCCTTCCGTCTGACGGCGTCGGGTTTCTAACACTCTCGTTAGTATTACCGTACTTACCCCCCTTGATGCACAATGTACTCATGTATATACGTTACAATTTGAGACAAAAACACAGGAACTATAAAATAGTCCAATACAGAGTCTACAAATACTGTCATAATGTGACTGGAACATATTAATTTGGGTGCACAGCCCGCCGGGGCTGGCAAAAAGCGTCCCGGCCGCATAAGACAGGAAAAGGAAGTCCGTTGTGGCTCTAAAAACATAAAAACACGGAATTATAACTCTAGATTTGATGCCGATTTTGGTGCATTCCACGAAAAAGTCCACCGATGACCCGTACGAACACGGTTTTTCTCAAAATTGTGAGTTTATCGAAGTTCTCTTTCGTGACTAGAGAAATCAAAAATTGCTCAAAATATGTATAATAACTAATAACTCGGAAGAAAACTCAAATTACAGAAATATACACGCGTTTGTACGGGACAGCCCATGGAATGCTCCTTTTAAATTATAAATCGACGGCCCCTACGTAAGTTATCGTAAGTCGAAAATGGCAAGTTTACAGGAGAGCACTTTTAAGTTTTAAATGTGTATGGTGGTCACATAGTTCAACAGATTGCTTTGAAAATTGGCATAAACATTAATAAAGATACTGTCTTTATAATGATATAATTACTTTTTTGATATATTTCATATTTTTGCCGGAATTGCACTTACCACAGTATATGTCGAAGAAAAGAATCTAAAAATTGTGGTATGTATTACTAACTTCACTTTACGCTGGTGGTCATAGATGGTCTTTTATTGTAAGTTATACATACTACGAGATACGTCGGAATTATGCGTGTAAGTTTTGTCGTATCTGTTATTTACTACATTATTTTGCGGAAACGTTATAAAACTTTTTGTTAGTTACTATATTATGCCATTTAACAAACAATTTAATAGGAATTTTATGGAACCCTGATGGAATATTTTGAGAAATTTAAGCAGGTGAATAGTTTTTTGTGTGTTTTATTTTGAAACATAGATCAGGTACAGTATTTTAGTGTACATTTTCTGGAAACACGACATTTTCCAGAAAATGAATGAAGACTAGATTATGTAGTTGAGTTTGATGTAGCTTCACTGTTTGCAAGTACTGGAAACTATAAGGGTGTATCAACCTTTTTCTGTATGTTATTGCCATGGTTTTAAAAGTGATTCACCCTTAAAACTAACTAAAGATAATGTAGCTCGTAACGACCTACCTACTCTGTACATGAAATTCATCGAACATTTCTTTAACATGATCCTTGTTGGTCGAAAATGTCGAAATAAAATATTTTTGGATTTGAATTTGAATTTCCTGAATAGTTGCTATTTCGTTTGGCGAAGGGAGTATTATTCGCAGATTGAAGCAAAGAGTTCTCTTATAATGTTGTAGTCCTGGTACTGGTCAACATTTTCATGGAAAAATTTGAGCAGAGGGCATTCAAGAGTTGTCCGAATAGGCCGAGATGCTGGTTACGAAATGTGGATGACGTTTTGCTGTAATTGCTGATTTCTGGTGTTGGTAAGTCCGTTCCTTAATGGGCCTCCTACAAACATGTACTATATGCATGTTTGCATAATTTAAGTGTCATAATTTTGCATAAACTCAGGCGACCGTAACCATGGCAATAACAGACAGAAAAAGTTGATTCACCCATGAAACTAACTAAAAATATTGTAGCTCGTAACGACTTACCTACTGTGTACATGAAATTCATCGAACATTTCCTGAATAGTTGCTATTTCGATTGGCGAGGGGAGTATTATTCGTAGATTGAAGCAAAGAGTTCTCTTATAATGTTGTAGTTCTGGTACTGGTCAACATTTTCATGGATGAATTTGAGCAGAGGGCATTCGAGAGTTGTCCGAATAGACCGAGATGCTGGTTACGAAATGTGGATGACGTTTTTCCTGATAGAGTTGTTGATGTGTTACTTATCGATCTTAATGAGATGCATCCCAGAATAAATTCCACATTAAAGAGAGAGGTGGATGGCACATTTCGTTTTCTTGATGGGTTAGTAATGCTAGGTCAGAATGATCGTATGTCACAAAAAGTCTATAGAAAACCTAACCTTTTCTCGCGGTCCTTTGATTCACAATACATGCGAAATGAGTTTATATATTATCGTTTATTCACATCACATCATTCGCCTATTTCAGTTCACTGCTAGACACAGCTTAGGTATCTCCTATTACCTCCTGTTATCTAAATTATTACAAATGTTGCAACATGACAGATGAGACGAGACGTTGGAGAGCTTGGAGAGGAATAGGTAATAGATATGGTTGGTGACAAAGTCAGCGTACACGGAGCTCAGGGACGTTTTGAAATCACCACACAGTAGAGAGGGCACCAGTATTCTTGCCTCATATTAAAGGAGTGACAAACGAAATTGGACGCCTATTACTCCGGAGGTTTAGCATTAAGACCATTTTGCGTCCTCATACCAATATGAGTATTTCTTATGCTCTCCAAAGGACGGAATTCACTGGCAGCTCGGGTGTTTATGAGATACCGTACGACTTCGGTAAGGAACGACATAATGAGTCTAGACTCGGAGCAAATATGGAGTGTCAAGGACAGGGAGATAGACAACTCGGCTGTGGTGGACGCATACGATAAAGGCGTTACATTTCTTAAACTCTTTGATAAAGCGAGGATGCTGGTACGGTAAAGATGCTACCTGCCACGGAAGATATACAGAGCGATTAAGATTAATTTCAATCGGGATGGGGGCTGGACAGAGCCAACGGCATGGAAGCCGGTAATCTCCAAGCTAATAATGATTGGTTACGTAGTGTTTGGTGACACAAACCTGCAGTTGGACATGACATCAGTGCCGGCGCAAGACCACCATTTACCGAGTTTAACCGTTTAATTATAATTTTGTACACTTAGTACATAAAAACAGTCTGTCATTCAGCATTAGAAACGTAATTTTGAAATTATAGTCATAGACATGGTAGACTAATGACTTCTCTCACAGTGCAAAGACAAAAAAAATCTGTTAACAAAAATGCCTTCAGGTTCAACTACATCATAAATATGAGATCAATATTAAGTGTTTTCGAACGTAATTATAATCATAAAGAACAGTCATAATTATCAGGCTTTCATGATTGAAGTGATATGATTGTTTTGTCTTTGACACTATCACAAAAAATGCCGTTTTAAAACAGTGAATTCTGTATTTCTTTATCGTTTGGTTCAAAAGGAAGCGGCGAACCTGTATAATGAGCAGAAATTATTGAAATACGCCAACATTATAATTGTAAAGTGTAGTAACTCTGTATTTGATCCGGCGCATACTGTCTTAAATATCACTTACAATAGAAATTTAAAAACAATTTCCGACGAAAAATTTCTTAAGTACACATACAACACAAAAAAATAAGTAAAATCCAACGTAAATAGTAGTATGTTAAATTTAAGACAAAACACTGATCTTACACTCCGAAGTAAGTTGTGGTAAGTGATAACATACTACAGTATTCACCGGTATTATTAAAAAAAATCAAAATCCATACTAATTAATTTGCACCTGATTTCTGAGTGAAATCCAACAGATTGCCAACTTTGCTTAGTGGTTTTAAAACATTTTTATTTCTGAGCCGTCTTTTATTTCATCTCGGACCACTTTTTCTTTTAACTCCAACGGCCGTTTCAAAAATTAATTTTGGTCTTGCAGGTAATTTGAGTTTGTTCCCGATGCAGTGTCTTCCTTTTATCGAATACAATGTATCGTTTATCCATTTTTGTCTCATGTAGTTGTTAATTTTTGGTAAAAAATGATCACTCACGAAAAACCACTGCTCTACCGCGTATAAGATCGTAACTGGCACTTACGCTGCGCGAGCGCGGGTGGCCGCCCCGTATTAACTGTCGTAAGTACACTTACGACAGTATACGACGGTGCTTTTTTAAGATACGATAGTTTTCGGGTGTCAAAAACCTATTTGTAATAGGTTTTTTTAATTTTTTCTTCGTGGAACGGAAACATTGCTAAAAGATATGATGTTTTATGAAATAAAAACAAAATCCCAAATTTCAAGTTACGACAACTTACGTAGGGGCCGTCGAAATATTGGATGTCAATACGAAAGAGAATAGACCAAGATCCCCAACGTCCGAGGTGGGAATCGAAACCACGTACTCAGCTTTCGCGGCTAAAGCCTCTGTACCGCTCGGCTGTGCCGATTTGAATTCAATAAACTTGTATGTCTTTTTACGCGTGGTGGCGGCAGTAAGAATACATTTGTCACTAGCAATATACAAGTTGCAGAATATTCTCAAAATTGCGGGAATATACTCGGAAATTTCCGAGAATTTTCATGAGAATTTAAGAGTAAGTTCTCATTGAGAACGTTTCCATGAGAACTTAAAAAAAAGTGTTATGAAGAATATTATATTTCACAATTGAGTAAACAAGGCATAAGACTTGCCTTAAAAGGCATGTGTATACAATGGTTTTGGCATGATTAGATTGCTTGTAAAATTTAAATTGCTGATAACATTCTCTATGGAAGTTTCGCAACTTATGAAAACAAGCAAAGCAAGCTTAAAGTCGCGCAACGTGCTTGGAAAGAGCTATGCTTGGGGTCTCTCTGAAGGACAAAATTCGAAACGAAGTGATCCGCCAGAGAACCAAGGTGACCGACATAGCTCTGAAAGTTAGTAGGTTGAAGTGGCAATGGGCTGGCCCGGCCACATATGTCGCAGAACCGATAACCGCTAGAGCAAGGGTGTTCTGGAGTGGAGACCGCGTCTTGGTAAACGTAGCGTGGGACGCCCTCCGGCTAGATGTCGGGATGATTTGCATAAGGGGGCTGGCAGAAACTGGATGCATAAAGCAGCAGACCGAGCTCTGTGGCGTACCTTGGGGGAGGCCTATGTCCAGCAGTGGACTGAAACGGGCTGATGATGATGATGATGATGATGATGAACTTATGAAACTTCTCCTCAGTACATTGCTATAACACGGCAACTCTTCCCATAGGTGTTGTAAGAGTTGACTAAGGGATGATGAAAAGTGGCCATTATTTATTGAAGTTTGATGAGCAGCGTCGTAGGCCACCTGATTACGTAGGTAACATATGCCTTAACCTGGCCCTTGACGGCCCCCGACCCCGCGGCAGACCAAAGAAGCGATGGCTAGATGTCGTGAAGGCTGACATGAGTGTGAATGGGCTTACAGTAGAAGATGCCCAGGATCGCGTAAAGTGGAGGAAATGTAGCAGGAAAGCGGACCCTGGCAAAGGCCGGGATAACGCTAGGTAGAAGAAGAAGAAGATGAGCAGCGTCATCATAGTGGACACACTACTGCGGTCGCCAATCCGCTTGCCCAGCGTGGCGATTATGGGCATTACCTCCGTGTCCATACGCAAAAGTGATAGGAGAGGCCTATGTCCAGCAGTGAACTGACGGAGATAGGCTGATGATGATGAAGTATGATGGCAATATAGTAGATACTAGGACAATATAAAACGTCCCATGACATTTATTTTTTATTTCTTAATACAAGCTTCTTTGTTATTTTTCATCACACTTACTGTCTAAGCGCGCCATTGCTTGCATGCATAGTAGTACGGTCAAATCGTACATAATTTTACCCTAAACTCGCAAATCAAGTAGTATCGCTGCATTTTTGGTATGTTGTTTAGACACCATAGGACAGTATAAAACCATATTTTGCAAGCAAAAAAAAGTTGTGCTAGCTGGGTAGTACGTGAAAAACTGCGAAATTTACGGCCATTTTTTAGTTTCTGATTTTTATTTAAAAAACCGTACGTTTTTTGATATCATATGTAAATAAACGTTTAAAGACTAATAAATTTTCAACAAGTTGAGCTAACATGCATTATTGTAGGTCTTATAGTTTCAGAGATTCGAGACTTTAAAAAGTACCCCTTTTTGTAAACTAGATAAAATTTTTGTTTTGGTAACGTTTTCGACTTAATATCGCCTCACCTAATTATGCTACAAAAACATGCAATAATGACCTTATAGCGCACTTAATATTCTTTAATTTAAGGGTAAAATTATGTCAGTGAACTTTGTAGTTGAAAGTATAAACCCGAAATTCCAAAGGCAGGAGGCCCGCTATCTAAGTTTTTCATACAAATCGCAAGTCGAGTTGCAAAGCTGCAATTTTGGTATATTATAAAGGCCTTATAGATATATACGAAAATGCATATTAAAAGAAAAACAAAAAAATTATTTGGGCATAGGACGTAAAAAACGGAAAAAAATCGCACTTTTTTTAGTTTTTGACGTTTAACTAAAAATCTATTATCTTTTGATACTGATGGCTATAAAACTAAGAAAGAACATTAAATTTGAAATGATTTGAGCTACGTTGCATCACCGTAAGTTATATATACTTTGAGATACGACATTTCATAAAGTGCCCTTTTATCAAAACATAAACAAATTTTAGGTTACGTTAAAGCTATTCACTAAATATTGGCAAAACGTTCGCGCTAAGAAAAAAAAGTAATTGTAGATAATAACTACATTAAATTTGGAACAAATTGAGCCGATAACAATTACTGTAAATCTTATAGTTGGGGGTACACGAGGCTTCAAAACATGCATTTATTTTCTTAAGTTAATGAAGGGCACATTTTGAAATGTCGTATCTCTAAATATATATAGTTTAGGGTAATGCAAGGTAGCTCAAATCCTTTCAAATTTAATATTCTTTCATAGTTTTGTAGCAATTAGTATCAAAAAGTTATAGTTTTTTAGGTAAACGTCGAAAACTAAAAAAAGTCCGATTTTTTTTCAGTTTTTTACGTCCTATACCTAAATCCTTTTTTTCTTCTTCTTGTAATATGCATTTTCGTACATCCCTATAGAGCCTATGTAATATACAAAAATTGCAGCTTTGCAACACGACTTGCCATTTGTATGAAAAACTTAGATAGCGGACCTCCTGCTTTTTGAATTTCGCGTTTTTAGTTTCAATTACAAAGTTTACTGACCTGATTTTACCCTTAAATGAAAGAATATTAATTGCGTTATAAGATAATTATTTCATGTTTTTCGTAGCATAATAAGGTAAGGCGATATTAAACCAAAAACTTTAGCAAAACTCAACATTTTACCTAGTTTACAAAACAGGGTACTATTTGAAGTCTCGAATCTCTGAAACTATAAGACCTACGGTAATGCATGTTATCTCATCTTGTTACAAATTTATTCATCTTTAAACGTTACCTGATACATATTGTCAAAAAACGTAAGGCTTTTTTTATAAAAATCAGAAACTAAAAATAGACAGTAAATTTCACAGTTTTTCACGTATAACGCAGCTAGCACAACTTTTTTTTGCTTGCAAAATGTGGTTTTATACTGCCCTATGGTGTCTAAATAACATACCAAAAATGCAGCTTTACTACATGTTTTGCGAGTTTAATGTACGATTTGACCGTACTATAGCGGGAGTAATAGAAAAGTGAAATTCCCTAGGTAGTAATAGAAATGTCAGTACGTCACAGAATAATATTTTGTCTTAAAACTTCTTTTTTGTCCGCAAGTGCGATGAAAAACATTGTATACATCCCGGTCGGTAAGCGGAATACTAACTCGAGTCTTCTAACACTCTCGTTGCACAATGTACTATTGTTAAGCTGTTTTGCCGTCAATTATTAAAAGTTTTCTGACTAATCCCACAGATTATCACATCTTCTCTCTAGTTAGATTTTTATCTATTGGTTTTCTGTGCCACTGGTTATTTGACTTATTTGTATGAAGTGACAATGACTATATAATTATGATTTTTCATGACCATTCCTGTATAGAAATTAAACATCCGTGTGAACGCTATAACAAAGCAGTTCATGCTTCTATATTCTATATGCACTGAATACAGTGCACGACGCATGCACTTGTATTATTAATATTAAGACACTTTGCAACTCAAATAGGATGTTAAAATATAATATTTAAAGTTTCATATTGTCCTTGTATCAAGTTATTTTGTCATTATCATCAGTGCGATCGCATCAGTGTCTCCACTATGATGCTGCTGCCCATCATCTTCTTTAAATGAATGGTCACAGACACAATTCCTTAGTCGACTGTTACAACATCCATGGGAAGAATTCAGGTGATGACGATTGTATTCTTACTGCTTTCACCACGCGGTTTTTCTGTAGAGCTATTTTATTACTACACGCGAGATATATCGGAGAGCCTAGGTCCCCATTCGGCCAGATGGAAGGGAAGAGAGGTAGAGGAAGAGCGCCTATTCAATGGATAGACGCAATTAAAGCCTCAACGAGATCCAGCACCCAGGCCTGTCTTCAAATAGCACAGAACAGGAAGATCTGGAGAAGTTTAGTGAGGGACATAGACACGAAAATGCCGCGAATGGTAGTCACGACCCTCAGTAATGAGGAATCGACTGAGAAGAAGGTCCCCATTATGTCTAGCATACTACTAAAAATACATGATAACCGTTTAATAATATTTAACTGTTTAATATGCTTCAGGATACTTTAAATTCAAGCTATTATAAATACCCAAGTAATCCAGAACAACTCCATCTTTAGTTTCCCATTCGTTCCGCTATTAAGAAAATGTAAAGACCAACATAAAAGCTTTATGAACCAATTCAAACAAGTTTCCAGCTCAACACTGCAACGAAATGTCACAAGCACTACGGATTTGAATGCACTATCCGCCATTTTTAGTTTCAGAGCTCCCGTTTAAAAGGGCTCAAGCGCCAAGGATTTGCATACGAAATACGATATTCTTGATAAGAAAGTTGGACTGCAGGAAACAAATCCTAAGAGAGCTTGCAAATTTATTTTTGCCAATAAAGCTGTAGCCGCCCAATCTTGAGAGCAATCGGAGAAAAACGGGGAAATCTCATTAAGGAGCTGTTTTCATTCGATAATAGGGTTGTCACGGTTTTTTGTTTATATTATTCATCCACGCAAATAATTTTGTTTCAATGCTGGCTATAAACAGCATAAGGTTGAAGGTTAGTGATGGGCAGATTTGGTAGCAGCAATCATGATTCAAGCAATCAAATTGGTGGCAGCATATTAAGGTGCATTCAGACCAAACGAGCATTCACTATTCTAACCCCTACGAAATTCGATCGTAAAGGTGCATTCAAACCAAAAGAGCATTTGCTGTTCTATCCCCCGTTCTACGAAATCAACCAATCACGTTTTGTGTAACGATCGAATCTCGTAGAGTGGGGGGTTAGAATAACAAATGTTCGTTTGGTCTGAATGCACCTTTACACAAAGCGTGATTCGTTGATTTCGTAGAGTGGGGGATAGAACAGCGAATGCTCGTTTGGTCTGAATGCACCTTTACGGCAATCGTCAATCTGTTTGCCCAGCGTGGCGATTATGGACACTTACCTCCTAATGCGTCCATACGCATAGGTAATTGACAACATTTCATTTTTTTATGTGGGCTATTTTATGTCACGAGTCGAAAGAAAATCAAATTCTAAGGTATACGTGTTTTTTTACTTTTCGTAAAAAGCAAATTTTCATTCAAAATTATCAAATCTAAAATTAATGAATGATTAAAAGGTCGTAAAAGACATTATGACGTCACTAGTCCGAATTCTCCTTTGCCTTTAATGCTTTAAAAAATTGATGTGTGACACTTGCCGTGACGTTTGCTTAATAATTTCAAACAATTGTGTCAACTGTAAATTTTTAGAAATTACGGCTGCTTGCTACGATTAATTTTATCAGTTTAAGCGTTTGATAGGTTAAGCGTTTGAGCATGCGGGTTAAGACGAGCACAATGGACCCTCTGACGCTGGGAGGCGCAAGCCTAGACTCAGTGGTCAAGTTTGTTTACCTCGGGAGCCAGATCACTTGTTGGGGAGGAGCAAATGAGGACATTGACAGCAGAATTTGCAAGGCAAAGGCTGCTTTCGCCCAACTAAAGCCTGTTTGGGAGTCAAATGTCCTGACGCGACGCGTTAAAGTTTCCCTCTTCAACTCAGTTGTCAAGTCGGTCCTGCTTTTTGGCTGCGAGACTTGGAGAGTGACAAAGGGTCTGACCAACAAGCTTCAGGTCTTTGTCAATAAGTCGCTCAGATCAATACTGCGCATCTTCTGGCCAAACACCATCCGGAACGAAGACCTGTGGACTATATGCCGCCATACACCTAAAGGCATCGAGATTGCCTCCAGGAAATGGAGATGGATAGGTCACACTATCCGGAGAGGAGAGCAAAATAACGCCTACATCGCTTTTAACTGGAAACCGCCCAACGGCAGCCGACCTCCTGGACGTCCAGTGCACTCCTGGCAGCGATCCATCTTAAACGAGCTCCGTACGGTTGGCCTAAGCTGGAGGGAGGCTAAAAGTGTTGCTGAGGACAGAGAGGCGTGGCGCGATCTTGTGAAGGCCCTTTGCACCTCTGGGGTGCCTTAGGACGTCAACAAGCGTTTGATATGATATAATAGAATAATGGCATTGAAAGAGACCAAACACTGTTTTATAAAAACATGTGTGAACAACTCCAGACTGACACCACAAAAAAAGTTGTTTTGTGGGCACAATGAGGAATGGTGTCGAGCGGCGGGGCAAGATCGGGTTCCTAAGGGAAAATTGTTCATCTGCGAAAATCATCTCGATGTAAGTACAACCAAATTAAACCCTCGTTTTGGTGATTATAATGTTAAGCGGCTAGTATACTTGTTTATGAGGTTTACTGTACAGCTAAAGTGTTGTGGTACCAGACGAACTAAAATGACTCCGTTTGTCTCCTTCCTTCAGTAATTAGTTGCAAGGGGGAATTTTTTGCATTGCACATAAAATATTAGTACATCGAGAGAAGACTACACAAGTTTTTAAAACAACAATCTTTTCAATGATTATTGGACTAATTTATATGTTTCATTTTACAGTTAGAGGAAGATAAGGAAAATTACACATATTGGAAACTTATGAACGTCAACGCTCGACTGAAAGTTCATCCACCAGCATCTCTCACAACAAAATCTTTTAATGAAAATATCCAGTTAACAGATGAGACATCACCATTAACATCTAAGAAGGAGCCCGTACCAACTAATGCATCCTGTGGGGTAATGTGCTACCCTGACACAAAAAATCCAAGTCATGGTGTTTATTGTTTTTTTTATCTTTTTGATGTATTTTTAACCATTTATAAAAAAATTATAAAACCTAACTTAGTTTTATTTGGTGTAATTATAAGTTAACCTAGGTTTGCTAACGGGTATAAAAAGTAATTCCTGCTAGCTAACCGACTGTACAGTCAAGAGCAAAAGTAAGTGATCATTAAGCCAACATTAAAAATAAAATAAGTAAAAAAAGTTTTAAGTTAAACGGTTTTTATTGCACCAAAAACTAGAAAATAAAAATTAGTTGTAACTAACCGTAGATGCTACTTTTTGTAGATTAGTCACGTGAAACTATTATCACTGTAGTCTTCCCAAGTCGGATGCTGAAAGCCACGTTTAGCCTCTATGTCAGTGGATTAAGCGTATCCTAATCGGAAACTTTTACCAAACTGAAATAAAAACGTGGGGCGTACGCAATTGTGATTAAGTCACTATAGTTATTTAAGAACACACATAGAAATCGAGACAGCAATAGAATAATAAGTTTTGTTCTGGCCTTGATAAAAGTTATTTACCTCTGTAGAAGTGTTGGAACAGATGAATGATTCATTGCAAAATTAAAGCTACAATTACATATTTTGAACTTGTATGTTTCTTCATAATAACGCCCCACGTTTTTATTTTAGTTTGGTAAAAGTTTCCGATTAGGATACGCTTAATCCACTAACATAGAGGCTAAACGTGGCTTTCAGCATCCGACTTGGGAAGACTACAGTGATAATAGTTTCACGTGACTAATCTACAAAAAGTAGCATCTACGGTTAGTTACAACTAATTTTTATTTTCTAGTTTTTGGTGCAATAAAAACCGTTTAACTTAAAACTTTTTTTACTTATTTTATTTTCAAGTTTTTAGTGCAACTTATTCTAAATCAAAGGATGTTGTTTGTAATATGCAATACAATTAGGGATGCTAGCGTTTAACTCTCGCGCTTTAATCACGACACAAACATGTGTAAACGTAATGGACAATATTTTATGTGTAACGAGAGGGGAATCGCTGCTGAATAGATATTTTTTGAAACCCGACACTAAAAAAATGTCAGCTTGAATGCTCGAAGTGTCTCAACTGGACGTGTTATTCATACAATATCTTAGATAACAGAGATCTGACAATAAGGAATATATCAATCAATTAGGTTTATTGAGAAAATCAAGTTTAAAGCGACGCCCGACGGCTCGCCCTACGCGATCAACTCACGCTGTCACTCTATCAGCTGGAGGGCCGAAGGCCTGACGGCTCGCCCTACACGGTCCAATTACGCTGTCACTCGATAGAGCTGTCAAGCTGATAAGCTACGCGATCTACTCACGCTGTCACTCTATCAGCTGGAGGGCCGCAGGCCCGACGGCTCGCCCTACACGGTCCAATTACGCTGTCACTCGATAGAGCTGTCAAGCTGATAAGCTACGCGATCTACTCACGCTGTCACTCTATCAGCTGGAGGGCCGCAGGCCCGACGGGTCGCCCTACGCTACACGATCCACTCACGCTGTCATTCTATCAGCTGGAGGGCCGCAGGCCCGACGGGTCGCCCTACGTTACGCGCTCCACTCACGCTGTCACTCTACCAACTGGAGGGCCGCAGGCCCGACGGGTCGCCCTACGCTACGCGATCCACTCACGCCGTCAGTCTATCAGCCGGAGGGCCGCAGGCCTGACATGGCTGGCAGTGACACGTGTCTCAGCAGCATCAGGTTTGAGGAGTTGGAAGTCAGTATTAAATCCGTCTGTATCTTTTCGTCCAATATTCCGCATGGTTTGAAGACGAAAGTCTTTGATCAGTGTATGTTGCCAGTAATGACCTACGGTACTAAACCGTGCTCGCTTATAATGGGCCTTATAAGAATGCTCAATGTCACCCAAAGAGCAAAGGAGAGGGCTATGCTAGGAGTCTCTCTGCGATATCGGATTAGTAATGAGACCATCCGCAGCAGAACCAAAATAACCGATATAATTCTTCGAATCGCTAAACTGAAGTGGGCGGGGCTCGTCGCGCGTGGAACCGATGGCCGTTGGGGCGGTAAGTTTTTCGAGTGGTGGTCACGTACCGGAAGGCGCAGCGTGGCTAGGCCCCCCACAAGGTGGACTCATGACCTGGTGAAGGTCACTGGATGCGGGTGGCACAGGGCCGGTCCTTGTGGCAATCTTTGGGGGAGGCCAATATTCACCAGTGAACGTCTTTCGGCTGATATGATGATGATTATGATAATGAAATCCATATGTTTCTACCAAATGTCTAAAGCAGTACTTCAAAATCTACAGATCGCTAAACCTAGCGGTTGCGGCAGGCAGTAACACTGGAGTATCAGATCTGAGGAGTTGGACCTTAGTATTAAATTCGCATGTTTCTACTTAATATCTAAAGAACTTCTTTAAAATCAAGAAATCGACAAAAGATAAACCTTGCGGTTATTGTGGGCAGTACTGCAGCATCAGGAGTGAGGAGTTGGAAGTCAAGATCAGGCTGTTAGTATTTGATTATGCCAAACATGCTATACTTTCATTTTCACGTTTCTAACAGTCTCGGTTAAGGTAAGCAGTACGTCTGCAGCATCAGGCTTTGAGGGTACAAGGATACAAATATTATAATATTGCATTGTCATGGGGACTTGACACGAGTTCCAAATTTCATTAATTTTGGTGCAGTAGAAGTGGTCGAAAAATCGATCACAAGATTTGAAGCATCGACGACAGTTGATACGCGGTGAAGTTAATAAAAACCGTTTAATAAAAAGTGATCATTCTTGTTTGATTATAGACCTCATTCGATTGTGACAAGGCACAAGCTGATGACTTACTTTTGCTTTTGACTGTACTAGGTGACCGTTATGCAAAGTCAGCAACAAAAGCTTATATCAAGAATTTCATCTTTGACAAAAAACTGGTTAATATTATTTTATGTAGTTGGCCAAACGGATTCTGTCAGTAGTATCATCATCATCACCATCATCATCATATCAGCCGAAAGACGTCCACTGCTGAACATAGGCCTCCCCCAAAGATTGCCACAATGACCGGTCCTGCGCCACCCGCATCCAGCGGACTCCTGCGACCTTCACCAGGTCATCGGTCCACCTTGTGGGGGGCCTAGGTCAGTAGTATAAGAAATTTAAAAAATACCTTATATTTTTCAAATATACCATTGTGTGTCCGACTGTAGTTTACAAAAATAGCTGTCCAATGATCACCTATTTTAAAAAAAACTTTGAAATAATACAACAATAAGATGAAAGTTTATTTTATTACAGGGCATGGTGGAGATTAAGTTTGAACACTTTGTAAAACAGTTAAAAAAATATTTTCCTTCCAAAATTTTTCTGCGGCTTTAAGCACTTCATTGGCATAATCTTCATCATATTGTATCCAATATTTGTATAATTTGCGGTTGGTCTCAAATTTAGGATCAGCTAGACAGAACAAGCCTTTAGTTTTTTTGGTAGCATGCATCTGCATTTGTATCTGTGCTTTGAATTTCTCAGAAATCTTATTGTTTTTTACATAATTAATCATAGTTTTTTCTGTGGTAGGGCATTTTATTTCAACCACAAAGTCTGATGTGATACCGTCGGGCGAAGCTCCTATTATGGGTGTTATTAAGCTAAATCCAGCTGAACAAATTTGCACATCTAATTCATTTTGAAGTTTTTTTATTACTTCAACTTCCAGTTTTTTTCCTCTTTTAATAGTTTTTGTTTCAGGCACTTTGTATTGTCCTAAAGGCCGTGTGGTGACGGAGGCCGTGTGGTGACGGAGGCCGTGTGGTGACGGCAGTAAGAATACATTTGTCACCACCCGAACTCCTCCTGCGGGTGTCGTAAGAGTCGACTAAGGGATTGAAGTGTCACTGACCATTATTTGATAAAAAAAATGATGATGGGCAGCAGCGTCATCATACTGGACACATTACTGCGATCGCCAACCCGCTTGCCCAGCGTGGCGATTATGGGCATTTACCTCCTAATGTGTCTATACGCATAGTTAATAGGAGAGGCCTACGTCCAGCAGTGGACTATTATAGGCTGATGATGTATTGTCCTAAAATCGCCTGCATCAATGACCCCGACTTTGTAGTACATCTCGTTGTTTCATGAATTTGGAGGTAGTAATCCGTGATTGCCTCAATGAGTGCCAAAGTTTGCTATCAACTTGTGACTTGGTGCTACTTTCTATTTTTGAAATTACATCTGATGTAACTAGTTTATTTGCAAAACTAATAAAATTCTCAAATGTCAAGTTGTCAGTATTGTCCATCTTTAATGCGAAGTGAAGCATCATATCAAAAACACAGAAGTCATTTAAAGTAGGCTTCTTTGCATTGTAATTATGTAACATGCTGTTACCTATTTTATGTTTCTTAGCTTCTTCCAAAAAATTATTTAATGTAGGTACATCACATGTTGAGCTACTTGAATGTGTTCTCTATTTGCCAATTTCTGAAATAGCAATAAATTTGGCCTTAGTTATGTCTTCACTTAATCTAGACCTCTTCCAATAGCACTCTGTAGATGTTGGGGAAGGTTCTTCGGTACGCTTCACCAACCACATCAAGAAACATAAGGCATGTTTACAGCCACCTTGTGATGCAGCACAGTCATGACAGGAAACATCTATTACAGTGTCCTCTTTTTCATAAATTTCTGCCGTTACCCGATACATTTTATTTCTTACTCGTTGTTCTGGGGTGATACGGCATTGCACGTAGCATTTATCGTCTTGCCGTCGAACTTCTACATAACCGACTGCACTTGAAACATATGAATTTCGAGACGACAAGGCGGCTTTTGCACCTCTTATACCAGCTAAATTATATTTGTCGTTAGCTTGAGTAAATTCTAGCATCATAGAAGTATCAACCCATGGCAAGTTTGTGGTACACGCTTGCACGAATCCAACTGAGGTCTTCATTTTAAAAGTCCAAATGCAACGTTTTCCTAGAAAGAAGCAGCGATGTCCGTATTCAATGCGATGGTAACGTGTAAAGAAGCAGCGATGTCCGTATTTAATGCGATGGTATGGTGTAAAGAAGTAGCAGTGTCCGTATTTAAAGCCAAGTCGTTAAATATTTCAAGTTAAATAGAAAAACAAAGATCCCGCGATTTAACGTTAATACAAAACAGCAACTGACAGCGACATATCGGTCATTTTTTGACAGTATGTGACAACCGGACAGAATTAAATTTATAGATAAAAAATATTGTCTCTGGTTTGATGTCTCTGTACGGACTATCTACGTCACATTTCCGGTTTACACTTTTTCGCGATTATCTCGGCAAATACTGCATAAAAAAATTATTGTCTTATTGGATACAGGAAACATAATTACCCAAATGGTTTTCGATTTAGCCCAGGTTACAAATTATGAAATGTTGTCAATTAGAGAGGTCTACGGCCAGCTGTGGATTGAATAAATAAATGTATTATTGCGTAGAACCCATAATACAAGCGAGCCCAAGCTTATCATGGAGCTAGGTTGATTCGTTGATAGCCGTCTCGAACAATGATTTACTTTTATTTAATAAACAACAGAAAGACAATAAATACATGAAATTGCTAAACATACCTAAAAATAAGTAACTACTTAGTTGAGGTCACTGAGATCCGAACCTTGCGGAATGGTACCCATAATGCTGGTTTTACCCCGTTTGGATGATCAACCTATTCTTTGTGCGAAGAACGATCCAGCTTTGGGATCTCCGGTGACCAAACAAATTTTTGGATGAATCCATTTATTTATAAAATATATTTATAAGAAGTGGCAGCCCTGGGCAAGGAGACAAACGAGACGGTCTGAGTGAGTTCCGAATGGACTTCGAGACATTCTGTTTACACTAATTATTCATAGAAATTCGTGAATTAGTACTAGTAGCTACATAAAGTGGCACTGGCTATACGTTTATTGAAGATGGATGACTGGCAGCAGCATCATCATAGTCGCTTGTATTGGTAAGACCAGAAGAGTCCAACTTTGATAATAAGGGTTGGTATTGGTATACTTCTAAGGATTTTTTTTTCGACAAAACAAATGTGGATTTACTAATCAGAATACGCACATCACATACATCATCAGCCTAAGTCCACTGCTGGACGTAAGCCTCAACATGTATGGACGCATTGGGGGATAAATGCAATCGCCACGCTGGGCAAACGGATTGACGATCGGAGGAGTGTTTCCACTACAATGATGGTGCTGCCCATCATCAGTCTTATGTAAACTGGTCAATGACACTACAATCCCTTAGTCGACTCTTACGACACCCACAAGAAGAGCTGGTGGTGATAAATGTATTCTTACTGCCGTCACCACGCGACATGTATAGGTAACCATACTATATTTTTTACATGCGGTAACTTTTATCTAAATATTAAAGGCCAAGCTACCGGATGCATATGCACACGCATTTGGTGTGGCCCGGCCTTTAGACCGAGGAAAGAGAAAAGTATCTTTTATCAAAAAAAATATCATGCGTGACTTATGAAAGAACAAAATAATTTCCCTCGAACTTCTAAATTTTGCTACACATTTTTTTGGTGCTTAAGGCAGACGTATAACAATTCCATGCAAATAAAAGTGATCAGTCTTCGTGCTGCCGCTGAAAAGTTAAGTATTTCATCACACTTGCTTTTTAAATGCGCTTTGCTTGCATGATTTAAAGAAAAGTGAAATTTCCTGGGGAGTTATAGAAATATTAATATTTCTTACACCAATAAGTGGGTCCAAATTCTTTTCGTTGTCTTGTTTCATACCTACCACTCTGTCACGCTTTTAGTTGCTGTTTCGACTCAATATATAAAAGAAAAACCGGTGCAGTTGTATTTTTTTTACGCTAGATTTTAATCCATACATCAGAAATTGAAAACAAAACATCATCTCATACAAAAATCATAACTGTGTCACGTTTTTTAGGGACACAAAATAAGACAACGAAAATCATTTTGACCCAAGTACGTTATTTGATATTAGGTATTTTGTCTTAAAATAAATAAGCCTAAATATTTAAGCGATGCCTCAATTCTCAAACACTTTTTTTGTGAAACATATATTTTTCGTGTACTTTCTCTAATTATTAATACAATTTGAAATAGGCCCTTATATGGATCGCCACTTTATTTTATTGTCCCACTTTGTAGACATCATTTGTACTGACAACATTACATTTCTCACTCAACAATGCCTCTTTCTTACCTAATTTAAATAGCTTATCAACGAACCCCACTATTTAGTAGCCCAATACCACTTTAAGAGATAAATGCCCCGGTTCATTTAAAATCAATTACACCGACAAATATACCTGCCGGGCGATAATGGACCCACAGACCCATTAAACACCATTAGAACATCACAGGGGCCGAATAAAATACTAGAAACCACTTCAGCCGCATTTACACCGTAGCGAATGTTAGTCAAGGTATTGAAATAGAAAATAGAATTGCTGGTGGTAGGACCTCGTGCAGGGTCCGCCCGGATAGCTACCACCGTCTTACACGTTAACCTGCCGCTACATAGTTAGTACTGTGTTCTGGTTTGGGGGTAAGATAGCCGGTGTAGTTACTGGTACAGATAGAGGCAATCCATCTAAGTCCTCAGGGTAGGCAGCGCATAGGCGAAATGGTCCCATCTCATGATCGCTGATCTTCCGATGAGACCATCAAGTGACAAATTCACGACAGATAACATGACATAACATACAACACAAACCACGTCTCTGCTCTTGGCTAGTCTGAGGCCATGAGTAAGTCTATGTATAAAAATGACGAAAAGAAATTATTTGAGTATTGTAAAATAATAAACATATACGATAAATTTAAAATGATATTAGTAAGTGATGAATCATCTAAAATACCTAATCTTAGAAATAGATCTAGATCACAAAAATTAAGAAACATAAGTTTACCTACATTTGTATTGCCGCCGTATAATAATACATATGGGAAAAGAAAATGGGAATATGCTTTACCACAAACGCTAAATTCGTGGCCTACCGATGTTTGTAATCAGATTATTAATGATACCCATAAATGCAAATGCATCATAAAAAATATGCTGCTACCTACTGCTAATGAGCACCCGACTTGTGCTCAAACAACTCAACCATTGTAATAAGTATAGTTTTATTTTTAAAGTTTTAACTTAGTTACATATTCATAATATATATTATACCTACTGTTCCCTAGTAACTAACTATTAAGTAGAAAAGAAACCGGTGAGTCATGCAACTACTAGCACGGCCGATCGCTGACTTTCATGGACCTTATTGCAAGGTATTAGAGACCATGGAGAGCTGGCAGCCCGCTGGTAGCTAATACATACACACATAAAATGTGAACGAGCGACAACTTTGGCGGCAGATAAACCGTACGCGGTTTTCGCTCGCCAGGTGAGCCTTATTGTTATTAGCTTTTAAGTGTTTTTAGATAAATAAATAAAATAAACATAAACACACACACCCATGCGTAATTTTTCAAACTTTGTTGCACTTTGTTTCCCTTCTTTTAGTTTTAAATGCATCTCCGTGGTAGTTTTTGTAATGAAGTACCCACTTGACTTGCGGTTTGCATGTACGCAATTGTAGGTGGGTACTTTAACTGTCAAGTTGTGGATATCTTTAATTGGCTTTGTTTACTGTTTATGTTCATAGATTAAGTATTTTGTAATTGCTGTTGATGTCCTTAATAGCTAAATAAATAAATAAAAAATAAAAAAAATCAAATAAAAAAATAAAAAAAAAAACAAAAATAACAGATATACACACATAAACAGAAAACTAACAAATAAAGTTGAGTCCGTTAAAAATTTATGGATTTCTGAACAGTTTTGTAGGTAGACCTTCACTCCTAAACCGCCTTTCAGAAATTAAAAATCAAAATGCGTACAATGGTTGCTGGTAGCCATAGTTACCAGAAGCAATTTGTAGGTATTCCAAGTTGGTAGCTCTAATCACCGAAAGCAAGTGGCTAAGATCTTTTGATATTGATGATAATAAAACTACAATAGTTCGGAGAAGAATGACAACGTTTTATTTTTGAATAGTACATCACTGCAAGCACATCTACTAAATGCTCTCAATAGATGGCGCTAGTAGTATATTTTGATATCAGTTACACTACTAGCGCCATCTGCATACCGCATACTGTCAGTTGTTGTTGCTGGACTGTTCACAGGCCAGCAATATGCTGAATTGGAGACCATTTTGTAGCACTATTTTCTATTATTTTTATATTCGTGTTCATTTTGTATTTAATGTGTATAATATTTATTTATGTTGTGTCACTAATAAATGTTTTTCTTTCTTCTTTCTTTTCTTTCTTTCTATTGTAACAGATGATGATTTTGACACCTCGTAAGGTAAGTGTAACAATCGGTACAGTGTGAGAGCCGGCCCCGATAAATCGGCTCCCCATTAAGCTGTAAACAAATCGAAGGATCACGTACGGCGGCCATTACTTGCGGCTCCTACGGCGAATCGGGCTTCGACCGACCCGGAAATGAGTGGTCGGCTCTGGGACTATACGTGTTTTCTTCTATAGACTAGACACGTTTGAAAACGAGCGATCAAATGGCACCTAAGTTGTGTTTCTAACGTCATATGCGCATTGCCGACAAAAATAAATTCATTGTAGGTCTGTCTACAAGCATACGGTCTGAATTTATAGCTGCATTCAGATCAAACGAGCATTCGCTATTCTAACCTCCCACTCTACGAAGTTCGATCGTTACACAAAACGAGATTCGTTGATTTCATAGAGTGGGGGATAGAATAGCGAATGCTCGTTTGGTCTGAATGCATCTTAACAAGTACTGGCCGATTAATAAGTTGCCGGGTTTCGAAATAAAAAAATGAAGGGATCAAGTTTCATATAAGCTACAACGTGAGCAGGCGCCGATCCAGGGGGGGGGGGGCAATGGGAGGACTTGCCCCTCCCTCCCCCCCTCACACTGGACTTAGGTACGCCTAGGTACTGATTTAAGTATTAAATACTGTTATCATTATAGGTGTGTGCCCCCCCCCCCCTGAACGAAGTCCTACGTCCGCGCCTAAACGTGCAAACCACCCACACATCATCATCATCATCATCAGCCTATGATAGTCCACTGCTGAACGTAAGCCTCTCCTATTAACTATGCGAATAAACGCATTAGGAGGTAAATGCCCATAATCACCACGCTGGGCAAGCGGATTGGCGATCGCAGTAATGTGACGCTGCTGCCCATTATCAATCTTTTATCAAATAGTGGTCAGTGACACAGGTCAGGTCGTACAAGGAGGTCAAGGAATTGACGGACGACAGAGAGAGATGGCGATTACTCCACCGACAAGGGCACAGCCCTTAAATAAGATGATGAAGATGGTCAGTGACACTTCAATCCCTTAGTCGACTCTTACGACACCCGCAGGAGGAGTTGGGGTGGTGACAAATGTATTCTTACTGCCGTCACCACACGGCAAGCACCCACACGCTCAACTACAACTAATTATATTACCTACATAATTAGTTGTAGTTGAGCGCATAATTACTTTGTAAAAAAACAGCCACGGAAATAAGATTTCAGTGTCAGAGTCTCTGCCTAAATATTTCCTTAAGCACAGTTCACGGTTCTAACTCCAAAACATTACAAGGATATTGGTTATAAAACAAATTGCCGTTAAATTCCGCAATAGCTTTACCAATTCCATATGCAGCAAGTAAATCAGACAGAAATTTATGAGGAAATGAGCATTCCGAGTTCCTATTGGGGTGTTTTCCTTGCGTGTGGATTTTAGATTAGGAATATGCGAATTGATCGATTTCATTAAGGAAAATTGACGAAGGAGATACAGGAGTGTTATGAAAAAATACGTATTTTACATTAAGTATCTTTTTTAGCTTCATCTCTTGATAATTGACATTATAGTCCGAAATTCCATTTAGAAAAAACTTCACATATTTTTTCCCTTCTACTAAGTCAAGTTCGAATAGGTTTTTAAGACAATAACAAATATTGAAGTGTCACTGACCATTAATTTATTGATTATTGATGATGGGCAGCATCATCATCATAGTGGACACACTACTGCGATCGCCAACCCCAGCGTGGCCATACCTAATGGGCATGTACAGTGGCGTTCAGAATTGCATGGACGATTTATGAATGAATTCATTAATAAACTGTCCATGCAATTTTGAACCCGTCTGTACCTGTACCTCCTATTGCGTCCATACACATAGGTAATTTGCCGTGTGGTGACGGCAATAAGAATACATTTGTCACTACCCCAACTCCTCCCGCGGATGTCGTAAGAGTCGACTAAGGGATTGAAGTGTCACTGATCATTATTTGATAAAAGATTGATGATGGGCAGCAGCGTCATCATAAGTGGACACATTGCTGCGATCGCCAATCCGCTTGCCCAGCGTGGCGATTATGGGCATTTACCTCCTAATGCGTCCTATACCTATACGTATAGTTAATAGGAGAGGCCTACGTCCAGCAGTGGACTATCACTAAAGGCGTGTCTTGCGTCGTCGGCGTCATCTCCGGCGGCGTCCACTGCTTGAGCAGTGGACTGATATTTTATATACTGATGAACTGAAGAAGTTTGGACATTTGTTGAAGATTTTTTTGGTGTAAAATTCATAATCTTCGAGAAATACCTGCGAGAAAAGAAAACGGGACAGGAATCGGCGACAAATGTATGGAACAGTTGTTTGAATTTCGCGATTTTGGCCCCCATAACAAAAGCTGTAGAGTGTAGTGTAAGCAGGCGCGGATCCAGGGGGGGGGCAATGGGGGCACTTGCCCCCCCCTCACGCTGGACTTATGTATGGCTAGGTGGTGTTTGAAGTGTAAAATACTATCATATCATAGGGCAGTGCCCCCCCCTCAACGAAGTCCTGGATCGCAGTGCCCCCCCTCAACAAAGTCTTGGATCCGCGCCTGAGTGTAAGTGTGCCCATCATGAGCTACATCCGTAATTTTCACACGGACGTAGGTAGGTACTTTCCAACCATCCCGGATTGGCATTGAAAATTAGCAGATAAGCAGTAAGCACACAGTATTATCAAACCACTTTCCAATAAACAAAAAAAATGCCAAAAAGCGATACAGGGTGCATGCCTAAGACTTCAATGCGATGTCCAAAACATATTTCCGATAATAAGCAGCTATTACTTTGACAACAGGCTTAATAAAATCAACTTGCTAACACTTCATATCGTTCACCCTGTATATTTAATACATTGACATTCCAATGGCACACTTCAACTTAATATAAACAATCAATATATACTTACACGAATTGGTTTCCATTGGTCGGGCGGCAATAGCCCATAAACTTTCGGAATTATGGTAATATTGATGGGCGATGTATCAGATATCGATAATCTTTATGGCGTTTTGATGGACTGTCTTCAGTTACATAACTTAGTTACACATAGGGAGCAAAATAAATAATTCCTTAGAAACACATTTTTCTTCGGTTACCGCGATGATTACTAATGATATAAAACTATTTAAAAGGGATTATATCCTGTATATTGCGGGCGACCACGCAAGATCACAAACCCTGTAAAGTGTTCAAACGTCGGGATGAAGTTAAAAATTAATATACGCGGTACGAGTACATCCGTTTGAAATACGGTTTTATTCCTTAGAAACATGTTTTTTTTGGTAAAATTGAGATAGTTGCCCGCCTATTTGAAATGTATCTATAAAAAAACTTGCAGATGTTAAGTGTTGATAAGACAAAATTAGTTAAGCAATAATACTACATTACTCACTACTACATTACACATTACTACTGAAATGTAATGAATGATGAATGAAGTATTTTCTCTAACTAACCTAACCTATAAATATGATTTGCCCTTGTGGCATTGCACATAGGTGCTAGCGACATTTCCTCTCCGAATTGCTATACTGATGCGTTTCATTTTGAAGGATATTAATATAAAAAGTGTATATAAGAGGATGGCATCTATCAGCTACGGAGTAAAGTTTTTCTTGTAAGTAAAACTGCACAGATGTCCAACAAAATCCAACACAACTTAAATATCCCGTAGAAGGCAGAACATATACTGACATATATAAAAGCCAATATACTTGGCAAGGGCATGCCTTATTTGTGGGGGGGGTTAAGGATTGGTAGGAGGGGATAGCTGGAACTCATGGCCAATAAAATCTCGCGATGGGCCGCAAACTGTTATAATCAAGCACATAGTTTTCTGGAAGTCTTTCAAATAATAAGTACAAGACAAAGTTACAAGCATTGACACTGATTTCTACTATAATAACATAAGATAAAAGTGAAAATGCCATCAGTTAGGTTAGCCATAGATATTTGCATAGGTACCATTCGTCAGTAGCGTCCAAAAATATATAAACAAATATGGCTGAATTTCCAAAGCATTTGACGTCTTTGACACATGCCGTGAAACAAGTTCGCAGACATATTTTTACGCTTCTGCCCATTATCTATCTTCTATCAAAGAATGGTAAGTGACACTTAAATCCCTTACTCGACACTTACGTCACGGGAAGAGTTGGGGTGGTGACAAATGTATTCATACTACCGTCACCACCACAGAATTAGATTTGGATAGAAGAAACAAGTTCATTCATTTGTATGGCGGCCGAGCGTGTCAGATTTTGTACTGAAGTTGTTACTTGCCTATGATTTTAAATATGTCTCAGGCCTTTGAGTATTCATATTGTTTTGTGTTGTTGCAATTAATATTACTTACGGAGGCATCATTCATGTTTTTGTTCACTTCAACTTACAAAATTTGACGCTCGAAAGCTGCAAGCAGCGATTAAAGACGGACAACTCAGTGGATTTCACTGAGTTCATAGCGTGTCAAGCTAAGTAGATACGTTTGCTTGTTCTATGGTATATATGGCACCTGTGGTCATCACCCATTTAGTCTTCCGGAAAACCTAGAATTTCCAGCATTTTATACATCTTGGTACAAACTCGTGTGGCTGTTATTAAAAAGGGCCCAGAACAATCAGAGAGGCTCGGCAGGATCATTCTGCGCCTTATCCAATTACAAGGCGGACTTACGCCAGAAAGAGATACGCTTGTGCGAAAGTACCTGGGTTCGTGTTTCTTTCTGACTGGTATGAAGTTTCAATGTTACTGAAATGCCAATAACAGAAAATAACTTTCCATGCCTCTTTAACCGTCTTCAAAAAAGGAGGAGGCTCTCAATTCGACTGAATTATTATTATTCCTTTTTTTTGTGGAACTAGCCATTGATCTCATTTAAAGCTACAGGTAATAGTTTACTGTTATTTTATGGGAAGCCATAATAAATAATTTTACTGGTGGTAGGACCTCATGCAGGGTCCGCCCGGATAGCTACCACCGTCTTACCCGTTAACCTGCCGCTAAATAGTTAGTACTCTTCCGGTTTGGGGGTAAGATAGCCGGTGTAATTACTGGCATAGAGGCAATCCATCTAAGTCCTCAGGGTAGGCAGCGCATAGGCGTTTTTCTGATCGCTATGTCCATGGGTCTCAGTTCCTGCTTTCCATCAGGTGGGCTGAGAGCTCAGTTGTCTACCTTCGTCACATAAAAAAAAATAAAACACGAAACAAATGAATAGTTACGAATAATATTCAATAGCAATACCATAAAGCGGATTTTCAAAACCGACTCGAGTTTAAATTCAACGTTGTTGCATCAAAGAAATATTAAATACAATTTAGTAGCTATTTCCTCGGAAGCTACTGGGGCGGGAATAAAATTATATTCCCACTATGCCAAATAACATTTTCCACAGAATCTAGCTTTTCGCGGCAGAATTGGATCAGCTGATTTGGTTAAGCTAAGATACTCTAATCAACGAGTCAATTTTTATAGTTTCACCTTTCCCGATGTTTCATCATCATCATCAGCCTATGATAGTCCACTGCTGGACGTAGGCCTCTCCTATTAACTATACGTATAGACGCATTAGGAGGTAAATGCCCATAATCGCCACAGTAGGGAAGCGGATTGGCGATCGCAGTAATGTGTCCACTATGATGACGCTGCTGCCCATCGTCAATCTTTTATCAAATAATGGTTAGTGACACTTCAATCCCTTAGTCGACTCTTACGACACCCGCAGGAGGAGTTGGGGTGGTGACAAATGTATTCTTACTGCCGTCATCACACGGCTAATTCCGATGTTTAATTGCCGGTAATCATATCTTGCGAGTTTTTGATCTGTCGCATATTATAAGTAAGCGGCATGACAATGCAATATACGGGGTGATTACGGGGTCATACCCATGTCATACCTATGAATATGCTGCAATTATGAATATTAGCATGCAAGCAATGGCGCGCTTATGGCCCGGCCACGACATTGGTCTAAGGCGACAAGCGGCGAGTGAATCCATGTGTTGGAGCGGTATGCCGATATGGGTACTCCCTCTCGCACGTATGGTTTTCCGCTAAGCCGGTCGCCAGATCAATGTCGTGGCCGCGGCATTAGACAGCAAGTGTGATGAAAATCACCTTTAACAGCTCACTATGATTACATACTAAATAGATTTCCATCCAAAGTCAGCTTGATCCTCGACTGTCTTAAAATTAAGTCTAGTTTAGATTTTATTTCAAACTCATAACATTACTCCTACCTATACCTAATAAAGTATCTATACTAATTATCGAATGGAATTCCTTTGCAAAATTTTGTTGACGCCACCGTGACTTCCATGCTGCCGTGTCATGCCCATGCCTATCTCATCTAACTTGTGTTTTGAGGACATCTAGTCAGATAGGTGTGACACGAAGACATGTTGATGTCTGTCTGTTTATCAGACTTAAATTAAATATCATCCACCCTATTGACCGGACTAAGGCCAAGTGTAAAAGAATATTAAAGGAGCCGAAATCCAAAAATCTACCGAAATCAATCGGAAACTTAAAACGTCTGAGGTCCCCCGGGATCATTTCATTACTCCCCGATTTAAATGACAAAGGAATACATTTTCCGGATATCCGGCGCTTGGTTCGTTTGATTCAGGATTCTTAAAGGTGAAGACAGGGAAAAGTATTAGTATAAAATAGGTGTTAGGTTACCTACTAGGTACCTGGGTTATTCCGCGTTTTTATTCATCATTTCGTCGTCGTCTTAGCAAGTCTTGTTTTGTTACAAAAGATAACCCTAAAAGTTTATTCATTAAGGTAAGTTGGGGTAAGATGGAACGGTTTTTTTAATGGGGTAAGACAAAAAGCTACCAACAGACGCTGTACCAGAAGGACGACTTTTTGTTTTACCCCAATAAAAAACCGTTTCACCTCACCCCAACTTACACTTTTTTTTTTCAGTTTAACCTTAGGAAACCAGGCTTTAGAGCGACCTGTGAGTTCTTAAGTAAGAACTCACAGGTAGTAGGTAGTGAGTACTTAAGTTGTAGGGACGGAGCTATACTAAAGGTGCATGCAGACCAAAAGAGCATTCGCTGTTCTATCCCCCTACTCTACGAAATTCGATCGTTACACGAAACGTGATTCGTTGATTTCGTAGAGTGAGGGATAGAACAGCGAATGCTCTTTAGGTCTGCATGCACCTTAAGTAATGAGATAGTGATATGCACCTCTCGTTCCTCAGTATTATAGCTCCGTCCATACAACTTACGTAAGAACTTAGTGTACAGCCGCTCTTAATTAGTGTCGAATTGTGCATAGATACATGACCAAGGAACAAATTTTTGTGATAAATAAATACACAAATAATGCCCTCGCCGGGATTCGAAACCGGAACCTCCAGCTTCGTAGGCAGGGTCACTACCAACAATTCTATGAAGGCTGATAATATGGCAAAAACGAATTGTTTTGAACCAAGCGACCAAAAGACGCACGCTTACCACTAGGCCACCATTTACCGCGAATGTGCAGAATTATAAACCATTAAGTAAAAAATCTGATGACGCTATAAAATGTTCAAGTACGTACATTAACCCTTATTTCTTTACAGAACTTCCCGTCAAACGTATGATATATGAGCACGTCAGCATAATATGTCGGTCGACATCATTAGGGGATGACGGGGCAAGTCGGAGGTCGGGGTCAAATGAACCGAAAATTGGTCAAACACGTAATTTACACGCTTTTAAAACTACTGCCCGTTAAGTCCTGGGGGAGAAACAGGGGTTTTTTCGGGAATGCGGTCGATAAAGGAGTCATATTAGATCGTACCGCACCCGTGCCGGGACATGTCAAAGTTAAAGTCAAGTCAAACTATTCTTTATTCAAGTAAGCTTATTAATAAGCATTTTCGAATCGTCTGACATTAACAACAAAGAGAAAAAAAATCTACTGCTGGTCAAACCCTACACCGTTCCTGAGAAGAACCAGTAAGAAACTCAAGTGGACTTATTTTTTTAAAACAGTATAATAATACATCTTATTAAAATAACATACCTACATTAAAGAATTTATTACATAAAAAAGGAGTTTTATAGACATTTTTATAAAAAAGAAAAATAAATAAAGGATCATAATAATAAACAAAATAATCATGCGAAATGTTGCTTAATTTCCATTTGTTATTTTATATTTATGCAACTAATATTATAAATGCTTCCATTCTGTTCTGACTGTATGCTTGCTTTTACGCTATTCGTTGAAGTTAGAATGACAGATTCGTAGGAAAAGTCACGTGACCATTTCCATACCTTTGGTCACGTGGCTTGTCGCTTATCGTATACGTTTGCAGAATGGGATCTTGGCTATTAGGCCTACTGGATAACATTTACTTCAAATTACGTAGATGAATTCACAATACTAGTAGCATCATCATCATCATCATTTACTGCCTCTCCTATTAACTATGCGTATAGACGCATTAGGAGGTATAATGCCCATAATCGCCACGCTGGGCAAACGGATTGGCGATCACAGTAATTTGTCCACTATGATGACGCTGCTGCCCATCATCAATTTTTTATGAAATAACTAAATGGTAAGTGACACTTCAATTCCTTAATCGACTCTTACGACACCCGCAGGAGGAGTTGGGGTGGTGACAAATGTATTCTTACTGCCGTCATCACACGGCTAACTAGTGGCTACTAGTAGCATATTGATG
This sequence comes from Thaumatotibia leucotreta, assembly GCA_025490895.1. NCBI lineage: Eukaryota > Metazoa > Arthropoda > Insecta > Lepidoptera > Tortricidae > Thaumatotibia > Thaumatotibia leucotreta. Next base: position 31,152 of record JALPQI010006050.1, read on the forward strand.
TATAAACAAAATGCAACACCATTTATTAGATACTTTTTGTAGATAGAAAATGTAAATTTTCTGTTACACAAAATTTGTAAATATGTTTATTTGAAATAACGCCTGCCAAGTGCCAACCAACACTGACCTTAAATAAGAGTAGATAAAACCTATATTTGTATGGCTGCTGTGTACTGTGTATCAGATTGAGACGAATACGTGATGTGATCAGACAAGTACAGTCTGCTGGAATAAGATACATCGAATATTTTCTTCGGTTACCGCGACGATTACTCATGAAATAAAATTTCAATTTAAGGAAATCTTATCTAGATCAAATGTAAATAATTTCTCTAAGAAACTAGTGTCTTAACTCTTACTGTTATTGAGTTATCAAAAAAATAAGTCTGATGACTGAACAAGTGTACTTATTGCAACCTTTATTACATTCAAATGTTACTTATAGTTCGTGAAATATAAATTGGTAACTTTCTACCTACATTATAGTCAAAATAAACATTCAATTTAGATTTCTCGAACTATACTTTAACATGTGCCGTCAGTCACCTGAGATTAACTTTTATGTTATTCTTAAGGTTCTCTCACGCTGACTATTTCATTTATTATGTATGAAATCTTTTTTTTTTAATTTTTTAAAAGCTGATATACCAGGCAACTTTTATTAATGACCCAAGTAACGTGTCCAATTTAACTCAAATCAACAGGAACAACCTGTATAGTTTACCCTTCTTTCACAATGGGGTAACTAAACTAATCCTACATTCATTTCGTCGTTGAGATTGCCAATTCCGTTATGTGTAAATTTCAAATTTGACAAAAGAAGACTGTAAACATATGTCATTTGGATTGATTTTTCAGTTCCTGAAATCGTGCACATAACGGAATTGGCAATCTCAACGACGATTTGCCTATTTATATCAATTTATTAAACGGATTTCTGATTGGGCAAGTGATTCCAAGAGTATCTGGCGACCATGCACCAGTTGACGCAGCGTGGGAAGGCCCCCACAAGGTGGACCCATGAACTGTAGCCGTACTTTGTAAGTATCGGTATCGGTAACGTTAGGTTTTACTCGATACGTAACGCCGGGGCCACGACATCGGTCTAAGGCGACCGGCTTAGCGGAAAACGTATGGTGCGCCCTCTCGTACCCATATCGGCATTCCGCTCCAACTCATGGATTCGCTCGTCGCTGGTCGCCTTAGACCAATGTCGTGGCCGGGCTGTTAAGCAAGCCCTCGCGCTCACTCCAATATGTCAGTGCGAGTGCGAGCGCGATAGAATTTATAGAATGCATTACGTAAGCGAGTAAAACGTAACGTATCCTTTACATTCCAACCCATGGTAGGGCTACTTGTAAAGATAGCAGGATGCTTAGCCAAGTTGCCAATCGCTAGCGCTTGGTAGCGTATCGTAGTTTTCCCTCTCTGTCTTCTTGCAGTTAGCTGCCCTTCGCTTACGATTGACGTTTAAGCGCTAGCGATTGGCAACTTGGCTAAGCACCCGGGAATCCACCGGATGACAGAATTATATAATGTAGCATTTTGTAATAATAGGAAAAGCAGAATTTATAGCACTATTTTGTCTGACTGTACCCACGTTATTGCCGTATTACTTACAGAGACGCCAGTAATGTGTGTACGCTGATTTATTTCCATACGTTCTTTCGGTTCATTGGTCATGAGATCGATTCTAGACGGATACAAATTACGGCTAAGGTTCCTAGAGGTAACCTTATGTTATTATTTTTGCTGGTGGTAGGATCTCGTACAGGGTCCGCCCGGATAGCTACCACCGTCTTACCCGTTAGCCTGCCGCTAAATAGCAGTGTTTGTACTGCTGTGTTTTGGTTTGGGGGTAAGATAGCCGGTGTAATTACTGGCATAGATAGAGGCAATCCATCTAAGTCCTCAGGCTAGACAGCGCATAAGCGATTTTCTGATCGCTATGTCCATGACCCTCAGTTCCTGCTTTCCGTCAGCTCAGTTGTAGACAACTGATTTTTTTTCCTTTTTTTTTATACCTTCGTCACATAAAAAAAATTAAAACAAGTAGTGTCATATTTTTGGCTTAAATATTCAATCTCCCACAAAAAAAAACTAAAATAATCGTGATCAAACTATTTATTCCCAGTTTTTTTATTAACCGGCAGTTATTTACACGTCCAATGTTCCAAATGTAATGAAAAGCTGTTAAACGAGCCGCAACAAGTCCAAACAAGTTACCCCGTTCGCCATTCAAACTAAACTACAATTAATATAACAATGCCTCAATTTGCAGCCAAAAATGACCAGGAAAAACAGTTAGTAAATAATAACACAGTGTATGTTGGTACAGTAGGAGCTAAACAGACTTCGTAAACAAGCAGTGTTATTCACTAAGGAAACCGCCTTGCTGTCAGCGCTGTGTCAGCGCTGCGGCAGCGTCGAGCCTAAAAATGGTATTCACTAATGTACTTTAAAAGACACTAGCTCTCGGCGACGAATGCGGCGTGAGCTGGAACTACACTGCGTCGAGAGTTTGACGTTTAATGTACGAACTTTGTATTCTCTAACGAAAAACAGCAACGAACTCGCCCACAACCTCGCTCACAGCCTCGATTCCTAATGTCAAATAAAACAGTTAGGATTTTAGACAAGGCTGTCTCGACGTCGAGCTCGTTGACGAACGCAGCGTCGAATGTGTGCATGAGAATAGCATAGCAGGATCCTTCACCATGATGACAGATGCGGCAATGGGTTTTTGATACTTTTGATGCCGCTATGGGGTGGTGAGATGGCAGCACTGTGGCGTAAATTCCAACGAACTGTCATTAATGTCATAATAAAGACGTGTATTTAATTTTTCATATACTTTTAGGTTTATTTTATTCTTAAAACTATTACTTTAGTAATATTTTTATCTAAACTAAATAAAATAGTACATTACGGCACAGGGGCGAAAAACACAAAATTCGAAACGAGTGGCGATGTTTTAAAACACGACAGATAGGGAGTGTTTTAAATCGACACGAGTTACGAATTTCGTGTTTTTACGCCTTCGGCATGGGCTTTCCTTTCACACTCGTTCACAATTTCTTATTTACCGCCCTTAATACACAATGTACTAAAATGTTCTAACCAGCCAAGCTTTCACTTTTAAAACGGGTCTACTGGCTCATTCACTATGTACAGTATGTACTCCCTAGGGGACAGAATTTAATCAACCACGTTTGTGAACCGCCTATAAAACACTCTAGGTGGGAGCACAGGGTTACACCAGGTCGGCTGTGGCTATGACACTAAAGCGTGAAGGAAAGTGTCATCTACTGAGTTTAGTTAACCGACTTCCAAAAAGGTGGAGGTTACGAGCTTAGCGATTGCCATCTTGCTACTCTGTTGGCATAGGAAAGATGCCATTCGATAATGCTATAAGCGGAATAGTACATTGTGCATCAAGGGAGGTAAGCACGGAATTACTAACGAGAGTGTTAGAAGCCCGGCGCCGTTAGGCGGTATGACTCGAGTCACAGAGTGTATACTCGAATTAGTATTCCGCTTATCTACCGTGATGAATACAATGTTTTTCATCACACTTGCCGACAAAAAAATAAGTTTTAAGAGATAATATTATTAAATGACGTACTGACATTTCTATTACTTCCTAGGGAATATTACTTTTCTATTACTCCCGCTACGCGCGCAAGCAATGGCGCGCTTAGACCAAGTGTAATGAAAAGTAATAAATCTACTAAAATGACATATTCGAATTAAACTTCACGTGACGATATCCATACACTGCTGCAGTCACGTGATTTGGCGATCGCATTAGTATGTCCTGTCCACTATGATGTTGATGTTGATGACGCTGCTGCCCATCATGAATATTCAGGAAATTAATGGAAAGTGACATTTTAATCCCTTAATCGATTCTTACGAGATCCACGGGTAGAGTTGGGGTGGTGACAAATGTATTGTTAATGCCATTACCACACGGACAAAACAGCAAATCTCAACTCTCACGTAACGAAACACTAAAAGAACAAGACACCCCTCATTAATCTACCTATAAATAACTAACACCAATATGACAATAAGAGAAAAATGAATAAAAAGTCCGGAAACTTTACAAATTCACAAACGTATTATGGTGAATATCTGAGCGTTTCAACCGCCTAATTTTGGTGGCATCATTTTTGCCGAAGTTTCTATTCGTTACAGTGTGCTGGCGTCATTTGGAGGAGGCACGGTACCTTATACAAATGACGAAGTATAACATTGAGATGTTTAGAAACTTCGGCAAAAATGATGCCACCAAAATAAGGGCGGTTGAAACGCTCAAAAATTCAATGATGAGACCCAACCACTTCGCTGTTACAATATTCGTAAATCTTTTTAACTTCAAAGAACATAAGAAATTTCCTTTACAACCATTTTAAGATGGCGGAAACATTTTCTCAATGCCTCTTGTTCCAAGCAACAAAGAGCTCTACTCAATTTGGGTTTTAGCAACCAGTGTATGAAGAGCTCTTCAATATATAGTTCTAAAAAGTAACTCGTAATTTCCCAATTTCGCCTGCGTTACCTATCTTCTTTGTTTCAGAAAGAAGTTGTTTGTCGTTAATCACATACGTCATCAACCTATTTCAGTCCACTGCTGGACGTAGGCCTCACCCATCACCTATGCCTAAAGCCGAATTAGAGGCCCATAATTGCCACGCTGGGCAAGCGGGTTGACGATCGCAGTATTGTGTCCATTATGATGACGTTGCTGCCTATTATCGGTTTTCAGTAATTGAATGGTCAGTAACTTTTTAATCCCTTAGTCGACTCTTACGACACCCACAGGAAGAGTTAAGTCTTGCTAAATAGTAAAACTTAATCTTTTTCTTTTTTTTATCTACCTTTTTTTAAGGAACCTTTGTCTGAAAAAACATGTCGGCTCCGTTAGGCCTCTTCATTTAAACAATAAATATGAGATTACAATAGCTTATATAAAAACTAATATAGAAAAAAGTGCCGTAGAAACTTATGTTGCTACGGCACACAGCCAGTTGACTTTAGAACTATGTCAAACGCTGCTCTACTGCAATGTAAAGATTCGTTTTTTTTTCTATTTTTTCGAAAAAAATCATATGCCCAAAATATGTTTACATTTAATTGTAGTATTTTTTTAAACAAAAATAAATTAAATAAAAAATATAGGAAAACTTCAAGCAATGGTAGAGCCCTAAAGATTTAGTCTATTTTTTTCCCGTAATCTACAATTTAATTAGAGGCTTTTGGGAGGTCTCGCGTAAAAAAGTCGAATTCAGGACACTCTGTAACTCTGTCTATGACCAAATAGCAAGTATGTTGTGCTATGTTATATTTTGTCCTAAAAATAAGGCAAAATATACTTTGAACACTAGGCGAAGATAGGTAACCCAGGCGAAGATGTGCGTCTGGCTGCTAGGTTACATACAGGAATATGGGTCTAGAATTTCTGGTCACCCTTAATGTACCTCTAATGCACAAACATAAGGAGATTTTTGTTATGTTATCCAATGTAGGTCAGCAGATTACATAATAATATAACAGATACATCCCTTATCATTTATAATACTAGTAGTATGTTAAAAACTTATCTCTTTAATTGTTACTAGTTATTAGTTATATTGCAGTGACCTAACAGGGTTCTGCTGAAACCTAATTATTATTCATAAGATCTTTTATACACACAAATAAAATTTTTAATGAGTATGAATATGAGTATGATATCCTAAATTTCTAAGCATGTCTAAGTGTTAGTATTGTTGCAGCATTGAAGTTGCATGGTATTCAAAGACATTTTAATTTGACGCATGAAATACAAGTAGGGTTGATCAACTTTTATCACCTCCGTCAATATTGAGTATTTATTTATCACAAATATTTGTTCATCTGCTTACGTATTAAAGTATCTATATGTATCTATCAATTAAATATATATATATCGTCGCCTGGTACCCATATCACATACCTTAATTGAGCTTACCGTGGGACTAAGCCGATTTGTGTATTTATTTGATTATATTTTACATCAATCAAAACAGTTATTTGAACGGCGCGGCAGGCTCAGTGTTAGATAATAATGACATAGGACTCTCCGAAACACGTCGCGCGCAATGTCTAAAATACGGCAGTTAAACCAATTAACTACTGTTTTCATATTTTTATCTTTTTCTTTGTGACATATCTTTCAGGGCTTTGCGTAATCTGCAGGGCTCGAAGTTGTCATCGCACGGTAAGACTAATAGCAAGCTATGAAGTCGACATTTGCCATAAATCTAAAATTTTATTCATACTCATACTCATTTATTAAATTTATCTTTAAATGCCTTTATAGCGGTGGTGTATGATAAATAGTAATTTTCCATATTAAAATTCAATTATTATCTAAATTCATACTCATACTCATTCTTTTAATTTAGAACGAAATTAAACTATAAATAAATAAATCATTTGAATAGAAATAAATTATATTGTAAATAAAAAAAAAAACATTATTTTCGTAATCTGCGCCTAGTTTCCAATATCCATAGAGCTTGTAGATACCGGAATGAGTGCCTCAAAATCTTGACAAGGTTCGGCAATTGTATTGACCATTTCAAAATAACAATTGTAAGACGAGTAATGGCAACTTTGTCCATATTTTCTGGGGTGAAACTGGTTCTATATTGGTTTAAAATCCACTTGTGACTTGAAAAAGATCGTTTTACGTCAACGGAAGTTAGCGTAGCATATTCTAGAAGTCGCTCAAATTGTTCAGTACTTGCCATGTGCCTTATGTTGATGAAGTCCGGATTTCTATTGAGTACACTTTCCAATTTATTTTTAACTGTTTTAGGGCCGAAAATTGTTAAAAATTGTCTTAATTCGTCTAATATTTGAAAATTTTGCTTAATAGGTTATTCAATTTTGTAATTGAATCAACAATAAGTTCAAAGTTATCTTTTATATAACTTAGCTCATTTTGCATATTACCGTTAAATAGTACAGTTTGGGCATTTAAAATTGCGATGGCATCTCTACTGTTCAATGACGAAATAATATTTGTAATTTTTTCGTAATGAGTTGCATAATAAAATGCAGCCACTGATTGACACTGATACGTTATGACTGCCAGCAAACATACTAATCAATTTTATTAACGGTCAGTACTCCTTTAGAGATCATTTTCAGCATAGTTTGTATAATTGTAAATGTTGAAATATTCAAGTCATAAAATTGTAATGTAATGTAGAAAAAAAAAAATTATTGGGTGTTAAAATACGTAATAACTTATGCACGACCGCTATAAAGGCATTTTAAGATAAATTAAATAATGAGTATGAGTATGAATAATATTTTAAATTTATGGCGAATGTCGACTCCATAGCTTGCTATTAGTCTTACCGTGCGATGACAATTCCGAGCCCTGGTAATCTGTGTACTGTGTAGCTGAGATAGTCGTTTATAGAAAATGACATACAGTTTAACAGCGATGCCGTGAAAAATGGCAACTGGAAGGGTTATTGTTCGGAAATTTGAAGGTGCTATACTTCCTGCATTTTTAAATGAATATCTAAACGTAAAAAGTCTAAATGTATCATAGTGGCAAAGAATACTGCCATTAGATACTACAGGGTAACAATTCTTCGCGTTGTTTTGTTTCATACCACTCTGTCACGCTTTCAGTTGCTGTTTCAATCAGTATAATTATAAAAAAAATCCGGTGCACTTGTATTTCTTTTTCACGCTACATTTTAATCCATACAAGTGACATACAACAGATATCGAAAACAAAATCATCTCATACAAAAATCACCACTGCGTCATGTTTTTTAGGGACACAAAATAAGACAACAAAAATAATTTTGACCCAGTAATGGCAGTATTCTTTGCCACTATGATATATTTAGACTTTTTCCGTCATGTCTTCTTAACATTGAACTCGTAAAGCATGATCAGCCACACTTAAGTACATGTTTCACATTTTACACTTCACGTACGTCACGTACGATACGTATACCAATTCGTACGCGAAGCACGTCGCAGACTGTCGTGGGATGTGTGGTCATCTGCATTGTATTAACACATACATACACGAACATAAAATGAAAACTTTTGACCGAATATAGCCGGAAAGTGTCTTAGAGACATTTTTTTTTCTATGATTCCTATCAACTGCAGTAGATTTGATAATTTTAAAAACTAGAGCTTAGAAATCACAGAACGATACTAGCCCCTCTCTACCCTACGTACAACCTCGTGCCGCCCGATGTCTAATTTATTGTACGTCTTAAAATATAATTACCATGAGCTGCCGCCGCGTAAAGGTGCATTCACACCAAACGAGCATTCGCTATTCTAGCCCCCTACTCTACGAAATTCGATCGTTACACAAAACGTGATTCGTTGATTTCGTAGAGTGGAGGATAGAACAGCGAATGCTCGTTTGGTCTGAAGTCTGAAACCTTTAAACGCAGACTTACTTTCTATCCGGCTCTCTCGTTGTGACCGTGCCAAGACAGCATAATATAAATATTTTTTTATTTTTGTTACTTACGAATATATTAACCATCTTTTTATAACTGCTACAGCAACATACCTGAAACAAAATTAATAGTTATTTATGTGGCTGGCGCATAATAAGAGGCATCAAACATGAGTGTGGTTTTATGAAACGAGCCGTAGGCGAGTTTCATAATAAGATCACACGAGTGTTTAATGCCTAATTATGTACAGTCACATACATAAATTTATCTACGTCCATATCATTAGTTTAGAATGACAATTTACCTTTATTTTTTGCCGTATGTATAACGTATTTTAAACATTATTTTCCTCCACGGGACAGGCTATGCCTAGTGTGGAGGTCAGTAAAACTTGTATTTCCAAAATTATTATCCGGAATAAACGAATTTTTTTTTTTTTTTTTATTTTTTTTTTTTTCGTTGATATCCACTAAGTAATTACCTCTAAATATAAAAATTCAAATCAGTTGAAATCACTCAATTTGAGTAAGGATATCCTACAATAAATATTTATTGAAAAAAATAAACAAAAAGAAGTTGACTTCATAATGTTAAAATTAATATCATGACGACGATACTTTAATGTCAACATTATGATGCACTGTACTCTGCCTGTACTTTAATGTTAACATTATGATACAGCCACAGACACCGGTCTCTTAATATAGGTCATTACATTACCGCTTCTGAATACATAACAGGGAAATTATGATATTCCTGTAGATAAAAGTAAATTAATAAACGTAGGTTAGGTACCTACTTACGCAACTAATTGAGTTTTAGTTAAATTCATTCTAAAGCCGCGTGGTTCTTCTCCCGAATGCTAGTATCTCTTTAACCGAGGCCCTACCGCAAACCACGACCGAAATGTAGCCTCTCTGCCGCACTTGTGAATTCGTACGTAAGTGTGACAGGGAGACAACACTTCGTTCGTGTCTCTGATATCCCGTCTCAGCTTACTAAATAAAATACGAACGAACAGATAGACAGACAGATGATGACAAACGATGACTTCAGCTTTTTGCATTAGCTACGGAACCTAAATCTATATTAAAGCTTACCAAAGACCCCAAAAACTAGACCGGCAAATTGAATTTACTCTGTAGGTCAGGTTGAAGCGAAATGTATGAAAAAATATGTATCCAGGGTTCCGTACAAAGCATGTCACATGCAAATGTGGGCGGGCCGCAGTGTCAGCGGAATTGGTTTTTTTATTATTATGTTTTCTTCTTACAAACATAAATGTCAAAGTGACAGATAAGGACGACACATTCTAGAGTCATATTAGAGACGTGTGACAATCACTACATAGTATAAAATAAAGTCACTTTGTCTGTCCCTATGTCCCTTTGTACGCTTAAATCTTTAAAAATACGCAACGGATTTTGATGAGATTCTTTTTAATATGTAGAGTAATTCAAGAGGAAGGATTTCATGTAGGTATAGTACCCGTGCGCAGCCGGGGCGGGTCGTTATAAATAGATATAAAAAACGTAGATAATTCCTTAACTTCTATAAAGAAAGAAGTTTTGTGTTATAGGTCTACTGTCCGTAATGCACTATGAGCTGTAAAAGTCCATGGATTAAATACACAAAGGGACTACTACATCCAAACTTTAATAAGTTAATAAAAACAATCATAACAAAAACAGCTTTACACAATGTAGTCATGTAGGTAATTTTAGCCGCCATTGAAGATTTTAAAAATCAGTGTTCTTTTTTTACTGACAAGTTGGTTTACTAGGTTATTTAAATAAGTCTATTATATCATAGGCTTCAGGGTACTCGTGGCGATAATTATATATTATGCTTTAAGGCCGCTATACAGTCATGCTAGCCAAATGTGGGCAAATCCAAGGGATACAACTATGCGATGGAGCAAGACAGCGAAATTGCTTTGCTCCTGTTATGTACAATGGCATCACTTAGATAGCCTACATTGGGTCCACATGTAGGTACTGCGACCTTTAGGTACTTAGCTGTAGCTACGATCTGTCACTCTTACTTATATTTCATGTCAAAAGAGACTATCGCAAAAATCAAAGCATGTCATTATCTACGAGTAGAAATCGTAAATCAAATTCGGTAAGTGTAAAACCGTGTCGAAGGTCGAAGACTATCGCCTTCAGAGGCACCACACCCCAACGGGTCCAAATTTAAATTTCAAACGGGGGCTTATTCCACGAAATGCAAAGCGCTACCAACGCCTATCGGCTGACTTGCCAAATTCGTCGTCATCGCTCAGATAGATATCGCCTCAAGAACTCAATACAATTGCCAATACAATAGGGATGATAACTGTAGTTAAAATAAATTATTTAACATTATGCACGACATCAAGTTCCCAACCCGCTTAGGGCCAGCGTGGGGACTATAGCCCAATCCCTCTCATATATGGGAGGAGGCCTGTGCTGTGCCCAGCAGTGGGACATTATATAGGCTAAAATACTAAATACTATAATGTACGACATAAGACACGAAGAAATTATTACTATTACTAAGATGTAGATTGCAGTAATTTTTGTACAGAACTTCTATTTAATACATTGAAAAGAACTTAAAAGAGTAGGTCATTTGGCAGTACTCAAACGTGACGTCACTTTTGAGTATTTCATATAAAATTCCATAGTGGTGATCATTTCGACAGTTCGAAAAAAGATGCTGATTTGACTTGCCAGTCAGCATGCCTAATAGGCATTGCCTATTAATGAGAGAGTTCCGATATCGGCCTCTCACTCCGACTTATGGAGTAGGTCACCGCCATCGCTGGTCGCGCAAAGTCGTGGCCCTTGGCCTATTGCGTAGAAAAAAGACAAGAAGAGAAAAAGACTTCCCGCTTGTAATATTAATTGTAATTGGTTATGTATCTGGCCAAAGGGCAATGGAGAGGGCTATGCTAGGAGTCTCTCTGCGTGACCGGATTAAAAATGAGACCATCCGCAGCAGAACCAAAGTAACCGAAATAGTTCTCTGAATCGCCAAACTGAAGTGGCAGTGGGCGGGGCACATTGCGCGTAGAACCGATGGCCGTTGGGGCGGGAAGGTTCTTGAGTGGCGGCCACGTACTGGAAGGCGTAGCGTGGGTAGGCCCCCCACAAGGTGGACTGATGACCTGGTGAAGGTCGCAGGAGTCCGCTGGATGCGGGTGGCGCAGGACCGGTCATTGTGGCAATCTTTGGGGGAGGCTTATGTTCAGCAGTGGACGTCTTTCGGCTGATATGATGATGATGATGTATCTGGCCACGACTTTGTGGACTTCATAAGTTGGAACGAGAGACCGATATCGGATCTGCCTCTCGCACCTATAGTTTTCCGCCATGCCTCTCGCTTCTCACCAATGTCGTGACAAGGCGTGAGCTGTAAAATAGTGTCCAGTAAGTGTAGCCATCTCCCAGCAACACATGCCCTTAATCTTACGTGCCTTCAGTTTTTAAACTACTGCTGAGTTTCAAGGAAAATAAGAGCCGAGCTGACACTTTCTCTCAGAGACGAAAAACTCGCCAAATTATTGTGCTTTACAAACTTTTTTTTTTATTTTGTCTCGTCACCCAGGGGACAACAGTTGCATAGGTAGACGAACGACTATTTTTTTTTGTATGTAGGGTTGTAGGGTATTCAACATCTCTGAGACTAGTTCCGTACCTGAGCAGCATAACAATGTATCTCCATATTTTGTGATTTTCGGTATTTTTCATCATCGTACATAATTTTTAAAGCTCCATCGACTTATTTTTTAATATATATAGATATCTCCAGAAATTCCAAGTTTCCCAAATGTATTTTACTGTAAGAGCGTAACTCACTGAGAAGCATCTTAATGTAAGTGAGATACAGTAAAATACAACTAGATATAAAATAAATGCATTTTATGGTATGTCCGGAGTTACAGTGTTCTGACCCTACCAATCTGCGTAATGATACTTGAAGTTGAGAGGCATTTTAGTGTAGGTCCGGAGTTACAGTGTTAATGCTTCGCAAAATTGATAAGCAATGGTAGATTTTCTATAGTAGTAGGGTAGAATATCTATAAACACTGAGAGTCAGTCACCTTAATTTGCATAGCTTATTGGTATTTACGTGTGCACAAACCGATTAATCATAGTACACATTAAACGTACGTAAAATAAAATGTCGAAATTTCGTCGAGGAAAACATCTCGTAAATCTTGTAAGTATTAGGGATTTTTTTTGGTTATTTGTGTTGTTTTGTAGATTAATTCCTACTATTTGAGGTCGTGTTTATAAATGGGTTAACATGTTATTTGTGGGTACATGTACTCGTATGTGTAAAACTCGTTTATAATAGTAACGTGTACTTCATGGTGTCGGTTTAAAATAATAATGCTATTTTATGGCTGCTAAATAATTAAATCATAATTATAGGACTTTTCACTTAGCTTGGGTTCCCTGACACATGTCAAATCCTACACAAATTTAACGTGTCAGGTTAGAAAAAGTGAGATTTTATATGGAGATGACAGGTGTCAGGGACCTCAAGCTGAAAAGACCTGTAGGTACCTATTTAAATAATCTAGTAAACATTCAGGAGGGAAACAGTCAACTATTATGTTGGACATGCAAAAATGTTTAGCAACTCCCTTATTGACAAATACCCAGTCTTTTTATTTAAGAAAACTATGCACTTCAAACGAAACTCTTCATGATGACACTTCCAATAAGTAAGTGATGTGACTGCATGATGTGGAACAAAGTTTTAGGTGGCAGAGGTGCTAATGAAGTGGGATCTTGTGTGATTGAATGGGCTCTTAATTATTTAGATCCTTTAGTGGCAGAAGTCATAATTTGGTCTGACAATTGTTCGGGACAAAATCGTAATATCATCATGGTCTATTGCTATTTCAGGATTTTGGCAAAAACCAGACGGAAAATTGACGAATATCAACCACAAATTCTTGCTTTGAAGTCACACACATTCTGAAGTAGACATTGATACATTCTATTATAGAGCGGAAAAAAAGAACTACCACAGTTTCAAATAATCCAAAATATAAGGACTTAATGACACTCACTCGATGGATGACTGATGCGACAATCAAAAAGTACTATACCGACTTACCTCACGGCAATGTACCTGATAATATCGAATCAGACATTGATGACTGACGTAAGTATTAAATGATACTAGTATATCGTGTAGGTACTTCATAACATAACATAATAATATGACTATGTTTTTTTACCTTATCCCAAAAAATACATACAATCATACAATACATTAATAAAAAATAACTAAAGTTATGCTGTTGTTATAAGTTCATTTTATTGTTAAAAAAATTTGAAAACTCTCAAGTTTTAGTTGATTTATATAAGTAATATTTTCAAATAATCCAAAATATAGAGACTCAATGACACTCACTCGATGAATGACTGATGCGACAATCAAAAAGCACTCAGCACTATACCGACTTACCTCACGGCAAAGTAGGTACCTGATTATATCGAATATGACAATGATGACTGACGCAAGTATTAAAAGTTACTAGTATTTCGTATAGGTACTTCATACGAATATGACTATGTTTTTGTACCTCATCCCAAAAAGTACATACAATCATACAATACATTAGTAAAAGTTAATTAAAGTGATGCTGTTGTTATAAGTTCATTTTATTGTTTAAAAAATTAGAAAACTCTGAAGTTTTAGTTGATTTATATAAGTAATACTTTTACTGTAACTCCTTGAATCTGAAAATAGTTTAGAAGCAGGACACTGTATGTGAGGTGGTTTTTTAATATTTTCGTAATAAAACACCTTTTTCAACTTAATTATATCTGGGAAAATATCTAATATTAAAAGGAAGTATATGTACCGTTGATTAATAAAAAAAACCGTTACAAAAACCTCTTATTTATTATTTTATGTGACCTGAAACATCTTGTTAGCCTAATTTTGACACTAAATTGCCTCTCCTGTATAATTACTAAATTGGCGCTTACAGTTATATGCCTCTCAGGTACGGAGTTATAGTTACCCGATTTTCTTTTTTTTATCGATCGGGTATAACCTCGAGATGGTCCCGTTGACACTAAGTCGGGGGTCTGATTTATTATTTATTTATTTATAAAAATAATAATTCTTTGAAAAGCTGATAATGAGATCACATTTTCATCCTGGTGATTATCGGTACGGTCGTTTCCTATTTTATAATAAACTTATGGTCTATGGTTTCACACAATTACAAACAAATACTACACAATTTGTATGTGTGTCAGTCCTGACAGCATTCGAAAACATGTTTATTTAACCTAAAGCGTTTAGTCCAAGTCTTATCAAAGTTATCAAACTAGCGGTACTCGTCTCAACCGACCCGGTTCTAGGGTTGTCACTGATGGTTTTAGGAGTAAAGTAAACTATGAGAAACAGTATAGAAGATTATGTACCTACTTTGGAATTGACACACTTGAAGACAATAGACGGATAGACAGCGTCATATTAAAATTCTTGTTTTCTATTCTTATACTTAAACCAGTTAGTTCGTATTTTAAAGACAAATGGGTCTTAGGACTGATTTTTCAATCCCCAGTTAACAGTACCTGTCAAATAAATGTTAGCCCTGTCCTTTTTTGACTGATGATTTTAGAAAAGGATGGTGATCATTTTAACTAACGGATAGGTTTATTTGGGGATTGAAAAATCAGCCCTTAATCGCGTAAACTTACCTTTAATTATATCCTGACGTTTTGGGCATGACGTCACACCCGTGGTCGCAGGCAGACTCAGGGTATAATTAAACGTAAGTTTACGCGATTAAGACCCATCATCATCATCATCATCATCATCAGCCTATGATAGTCCACTGCTGAACGTAGGCCTCTCCTGTTAACTATGCGTAGGTATAGACGCATTAGGAGGTAAATGCCCATAATCGCCACGCTGGGCAAGCGGATTGGCGATCGCAGTAATGTGTCCACTATGATGACGCTGCTGCCCATCAACAATCTTTTATTAAATAATGGTAAGTGGCACTTCAATCCCTTAGTCGACTCTTACGACACCCGCAGGAGGAGTTGGGGTGGTGACAAATGTATACTTACTGCCGTCACCACACGGCTAAATTAAGGATTAAGACCTGTTTGTCTTTAAAATATGAGTGATAATCGTCAAGTCAGTTCGGTTTACGAAGAAGATTCCAACAGTCACTTGAGCCACAGGGTACATTCCGCGACGCTGATTTTCAGTGAAGCCCAGTAGATGGCGCTAATACAACTATATATGGGCTGTCCCAGAAGTAAAGAGACAAGATTCGAATGAAAATATTTAATAAAAAAATCTTACAAAACACTACTATTTACATTTAGTTAACGTCAGAATTTCATTTTATTTGCTACTTTATATGAAATTTGCTTGTGCAAAGGCTCTGTAGCCAAGTTTTCACGAGCATTTGTTGTTAATTACATAATATATTTGTTTGCCACTCAATTAAGTTACTTTTCCGTTGGTTATGTGTACCTACAGATTAAAAGTTTACGTTAGTTATGAGTCCTAGAAAGTATAGATGCTTGACGATTGCTGAAAAGAAGGACTTAATCGAAAAAGTGGAAGTAGGTGGGAAGAAAAGTGAAAAAAAAATGCATTTATTAAATAACAGTTGATTATTACTTAACACCTCGTACTTTCATTTTTTCTCCCGAATATTTCCGACCATTTGATATTTCAAACTCTCGATAAATCGTAATATTTGGATAGGTCCTTCGAGTTTCGAATTAACGAGAGGCGACTGTAGCTACTATTTATAATGAGCATCATCATCATCATCATCATATGAGCCGAAAGGCGTCCACTGCTGAACATAGGCCTCCCCCAAAGATTGCCACAATGACCGGTCTTCACCTTCAACTCCTGCGACCTTCACCAGCACCAGGTCATCAGTCCACCTTGTGGGGGGCCTACCCACGCTGCGCCTTCCGGTGCGTGGCCGCTACTTGAGATAAATGTTACTACACAAAACTGTTACTACTCTTAGCAACCTCGTATGTCACTAATGAGTAGGTATATAACACTATAATACAAATACAATATTGTAAATTAATACATGTCATCTAGATTCAAGCCTTACAAATAAAAAGTGTATGTGTTTGTGTGATGCATGTGTGATATGTGTGTCTGACTAGATAGGTACACTCCGTTTGATCTTAGAAAACCCTTCGGAAACCACGATGGTAATACTGCTGCCCTGCTTTATTCGATGTCACTGGCGATTATAGCCCAACGTCTCTTTCTAGGACCCGAAGGGGTTAGTTCAAACGTAGATTATTTTCATAAACTTGGTATTGACAACCCTGGGGAGCGAGACAGCCTAATTGTTTCGGATGCTGTCCCGTCCGTCAGTCCCTTGCCCAGGATTTATTCGGGTTACATTACACTCGCTAATACGTTTCACTTGACTGCCCCATCTTAAGTAAGAAATGTACTACAAATTACTTACAGCTGCGACCATATATAACATGGACATCTAACGCGAGTTCAAACTTGTGCAATTGAGCTGAGTTAGGCAGGACATAGCGCTTTTCTTAACACCGCGCATATTTCAGCGTAACGTCTTTGACAAATGCAAATAAGATATAGCCAATCAAAATGTTCACAGTAAAACTACTATTAGTGTATAGTAGTACCTATTATTTTCTACCCGCAACACGCATATTATTTGGTGGAATGGATAGGTATTAAGTATTTGCCGTAGAAAAGATTATACGTTTTTTTTTTCATAATTGGTTTTATCTATAACTACATTTATTTACCCAACACACTCGTATCGTATAAAAGCCAAACGTGAGTAAATATTAGATTTTCTATGAAATGTGCTTTTTCATGTAGTAAAATATTTTATCCAGTATTTGACAACAAAGAAATAAAAAAATATCAGTAGAGACTAGAGAGCCTTTTTCTATTAATTATTAGTAATTTTCGCATACCTACATATTTGTACGAAAGCTTAATTTGAATGATCTAACTCAACAACTTTTTAATAAGTATAAAGAGAAGTAGTTATTAAGTGTTATTTTAGTTTTATGAATGTTTTGTTTTTTTTTTTCAATACCTGTAAATAGTAGGTATTATGTTTGTTTCTAAATGTACATATTGAATAAAGTATTAAAATCGCTCACAGACTATCACTACTCTTAACAACCTCGTATGTCACTATTGTATCAAAACTGAGATACGAGGTTAATTTCAAGTATTTAGGTGTATCTGTTCAGTGAGTTTTGGTTTTCAACTTGGGTTGCCAACCGTACCTACTCTATTATACATATACCCCCTTATTCATAAACGTCTGTTAACAAGCCGCTAATAATAGTTTGTCCCTTTTGGTCTTATGGACACATTGTTAAGACCGAAAGGGACAAATAATTGTTAGCGGCTTGTTAAGTTAGCAGACGTTTATGAATAAGGGGGATAGTATTGTACTATAGTACAATACGAGTTGTCGACATATATATTTTGGGGATTCTTACAAAGTACAAAGTTTCTAATATTTTTAAATTAAGTAGCAACATTTCCTATCCTCATATTTCATCCATTATCAATACTTGTCTAAAAGTACCTACTATTTTAACGCGTACTTTTTTGGAAATTATTATCTCAAAAAAATTGTTGGCAACCCTATTTTCAATTGTGCCTATCAATCACAGTTTTATCTTATAGAGAGCCTGAAAATATTAATAGGCTTACTTGAATAAATAATAGTTTGACTTGGACTCGGTTTCATTAAAAGCCAGTATTATGAGAACACACTGTTTAAGTCTATTTACTAAAGAAAAGCCCTCAAGCACTAAGATCTTGACCTTATTAACCCGGAGTTAAACAAAACCTTTCATCAATGGCGGTTTAGTGGCAATTTCCTCCAACTGACGAGGGTCCGGACTTAATTGGCACACGTGTGTTGAACTGTTGACCCTGCTGACAGGAGACACAGGTTTAAGGTCTAAACCCACTAGACCGTACCATACCATGACCGTAGCATGAACGTATCAAACAAAAAAATATTCTTTGTATTGAAAACTGGATGCGGGTGGCGCAGGACCGGTCATTGTGGCAATCTTTGGGGGAGACCTATGTTCAGCAGTGGACGTCTTTCGGCTGATATGATGATGATGATGATGATTGAAAAGTATGCGACTATGCCCACTGTGACGTTCCGGCGCCGGCCTACAACGTCTCATACTTTTCAATACAATCGTACATTTCCTAACTAGTGCGGGAAAACTTTTTTTCGGCGAGCGTGAAAGTTGGAGCTCGAGTGAAACGAGGGCGACAATCACCCGAGTTAAAAAAAAAGTTTTTGCACGTGGTATGGACGATTTTTTTTCATAACAAGTGAGCAAAAATAGAAATTACCGCGCGCGAAGCGAGCGCAAAGTTCGTTTTTGCGCACTAGTTAGGAAAAAATATTTATTTATGACACAACATAATACACTTATATTGATTTAAACTTTCACGATGATCACTCTTATTTTAAAGACAAACGGGGCAAGGAATCTCGTCAGCGTGGAATCCCGTGATTTACAAATGTAAATCCAGTGGCTACAATTTTGTTATTGTTTGGAATTTTGAAACAGAAGGATATTTAAGGTCTACTATTTTTTTCCTCACTTTTCCTGTAAATACTATATTTTTTAAACATTTTCATAAAAATACTATTTGTCTTACAAAAAAGGTGGCAACCCTACTTACGACACCCGCAGGAGGAGTTGGGGTGGTGACAAATGTATTCTTACTGCCGTCACCACACGGCCTATTGAGCTGATATGATGATGATATTCCAACCAGTATGATGGCACTATTAATATTCATAATTACATCATCTGTTACAAAACAATTGTTGTTTTTTTATAATACCCCAAACCAGTCTCTCAAAAGCGTGAGACGAGCAAACGTGCTCAAAATAATAATATAGTCGGTGAAATTTATCTGATTGTCATCCCACGAAATAATATAAAACGCCGACAAAATCACAAAACACGATCTTTAACCCAAAACAAATCGTTAAAATAAGAATAAATTAATACAAAATAAAACAAACATATTCAGTTAATAATGAGGAGAGCTTTGTAACTGAACACCTACTTAATAAAGAGACGGGCGATTTTAAAACGCATAAGAGTGAGCGCGATAAATATACATTTATCAGCTACGTGCGTGAACGCAGCGTTGTATTAAAACTACGTTGTGCGCGCGCTTATTTCTTAACCAATCTAACGTGGTCTCTGGCTTCGCGTCAACTATAAGTAAGGCGAGATAACACTTATACTGGAAATTCGACTCGCCAGTCGTCGTCAGGCGATTAAAATCGTGCTCAGACGCAGCCACGTGCAAGCGAGATAGCATCACGCTCACCGCGCATTAGAAAAAGACGGATAGACTGTGATTCATTGGCTTTTATCTTGTACAAACACTTCGACGCAGTTTGATTAATACGCAGCTGCCTCACTTGGGCGCGTCGGTATTTTATACGTGTTAGCATTTTATGCTTGCGTTGGCGTCGCATTAAAAGCGAACACGATTTCGAGTATTTCATAAATGCATTGAATTCAACATAACATAATGGAGGTTTAATACGGGAACGGTTAATAACGTTTTATTTACCTATTTAAAAAAAATCTGTTGAATCCAACCTAATGTAAGTTTAAAAATGCACCAGTAAGTTTTTTTTTAAATTAAAGTATAAATATTATTCTCCACTGTACACGGTATGTTTGCCTATCTTTTGCTTCATATAGACGACTCCTTTGCTCAAAGGTTAACTGGAAGAGATCCCTTACAGGGATAAGTTCGCCTTTGTACCTGTCAAATTCTTTGTAAAAATGTGTATTTTTGCCTGTGTTTTGTGTACAATAAAGAATTTACATACATACATACATACATATTATTATTATTGCAGAGTAGGTAACTAATAAATGCTACAGGCCTTAAAATTAATGATGAGTTAATTTAATAGATCATATGAATTTGAAAGCCTAATTACTATGTGAATCTATTACAGCCGAAGATTCAACGAAAACTCCAAAACTTGGCTAACTTGGTAAACGCAAAATGGTTTTCCTATAGATACCATTGTCAGAGCTTTCAAATAAAAAAAAAAATTATCAAAATCGGCTCACCTAATCGAAAGTTTGTCGATTTTTTTTTATAAAACTGTAAAGTTATGAAATATATATGCTAAGAGTACAAAGAGAACAGATAGGGCCTAAAAGTCAGAGTTTAAAAATAGGTACTACAGCTACTTTACATGAAATAAAACAATGAAAACGGATAAACGCGTATATTAACTAATTTTAACTTCATTCCGACGAATTCATTGTCTGTGGTTTAGTATATTTTTCTTTGGTGGGTAGTTTTTTACTTATCTTTCTTATTTTGATGGAGGTAGATCTATCAAAATTCCTCCATTGTCTGTCATCACCAGACCACGAACCCTGTAAAGTGTTCGAAACGTCGGAATGAAGTTCAAATTAGTAATATATGCGAGTTTATCCGTTTTCATAGTTTTATTTCATGTGTAATCCTCGCGATAACCGAAGAAAATATTAGGTACTACTTTACTCTAAGTACTATAAGTTTGATTTCTAGTATTCCAAAGTTAGGGTATTATATTCGAAAATTAAAACAAGGCGAATTTACTAAAATTGAATGTATTTCTGAACTAAAAGAAAAACAACACGTAACGAAATTATTGTCGACAGAAACTAACAGATATACATATTTAACAAAAGTATAATACGGCTAAAGCTACCCCCTTATTTATAAACGGCACCTAACAAGTCGCTAAGTATTGTTTGTCCCTTTCGCTCGTACAGACATATTGATAAGGCGAAAAGGGACAAACAATACTTAGCGGCTTGCTAAGTTAGGAGCCGTTTATGAAAAAGGGGGTAAAATGTCAAACTATTTTTTTTCTTATAGCAAGTTAGTCGCTATCGCTCAGTGGAACTTCAGATTCGTCATAATCCCTTATACGAACGGCCTGAAAGTCTCTCATAACAGAGTCAAACACCTCATCCATCTTTATATCAATGTTTAAATGATCTCTTTCCAGAACTGCTACATGCTTATCATATTCTTCCAAAGTCTTCACAGGGATAGATTCGGTGAATTTAGACATTGTCTCACCTTGCATCAGATTCGCTTTCTCAGCGTTTTTACTTATCAAATCGAAGACGTATTTTGCTGGAGTCATATCCTCAATACTGTTAGGGAGTCGTAGTAATGTGTGTCCTTTAAACTTCAGCAAGCTCTCAATTCTACTGGTTTCGTCGGATTCGGACGTATAAGTATCGATCAGATCAATAAGTTCACATTTTGACATGTCTTCATCGTAAGGTACTTTTTTACGTTCAAGCCAATCTATCATATCTGATTTTGTACTATACAATGTAGGTTTCTTAACCACGTCATCATGGTGTTCCACATTTTGCATAACTACAACACTGTTCTCAGGCAGGACTGGTATTAGATCATGTATGATCCAATCTGTAAAGTGATCTTTTGTGAAATCTTTAATAGTCTTCAATGCGTAAATTCCAGATTTCGACACAGCGTAGATGTTTTTTATCAACGATTTTTGTTTTATACCAATATTTGCCTGTGCAGCTGTTTTCACCAAACGCGTATACCGTTTTAAACTGTATATATAACGGTCGGATAGAACATTTTCATCGATGTAGAAGATTTCTCTTTTTTCGTCGCGATAACGCACTATGTCCCTCAAGTAATAGTATCTTTCGAAGGTGACACTTGGTCTTTCCATGACTATGTACCCTTTGGTTAACATGAACCAAACATATCCCATTTTTGTCAAGTATTTCCGGAACGTTCGAATGTCGACATACTGAGGAATCTTCCCGTACAAAGTTGCGAATAAATTCTTCGTGGTAGGTGTAGATTCTGGTTTAGGAAGTATGTGGGATGCGTTCAGATAGAAAGAGACCAATCGCTCATGTACCAAAGATCGCTCTATTTCTTCTACCTCATTGATAATTACGTCAGAAATCTTCATAACAGGGAATAATCGTTTATCGAGACCGGTGAAAAAATATGCTCGGTCTAGGGCATCGGTTATAGGTTTAGTTAATAAATTCTCTTCTTTCGCCTTTTCGAGTATTCGTTTCAGGAAGCGCGCCGATTCGATGTTAGACACTTTGTTTTGGAATTCCTGAGCTTCGTTTGATCCTGAAGTACTCGGTTTATCAGACATTTTGCATTTGTTACGTGTACGAGACGTTTACGCGTTTGACGTGCAAATGATTCGGCATTCGCGTCGCTACTGAACTAAAACTAAGCGCGGGCCGTAAACCGCTCGTGTGAGACGGAACGATTATTTCGTGCGCAGAAAAAGGATGGAACGAGAATAATAATATCGCATACGATCGGTCTGGCAACGCAGCGAGCGGCCGGTTCAGTTTATTGTAAACACGACAAACTAGGGTGCGGCTTTTATTTTACACTTCTCGCAGTGGTGCTCATACCACTGTTGCAGTTTTGGCTACGGTTTTGTTTATAGTATAGACATGAAAGTATACTTATTTTGATTGATAAATGAAATATGACCGACAGTGAAGTTGTAGGTAATGGGTATATAAAACAACTATATACCTATCGTACTTATTATTTCAATAGGTACTGTATATTTTATTCAAAACAGTATGTGATCATTAAAATGTTGGCATACTAAAATTAATTATAGTTAACTGTAAACAAAATTTTAACTAAAATAAATAAGCAACATACATTCGAAAATAACCCGCCCTAATACTTATTCTTTTACATTATTTATCACAACGAATTAGTAAGATAGTGTAATTCCGGGAAAACTTAGATTTCGCTTTTCCATCTGACCTTACACTGGTCATTATCATCACTTAACAAATTGTATTATTATAAACAAAAGTTATATTCCTCATTGTATCGGCGCACCCTAATCTGTCGAGCCGCCTACATCTCTAGCGCTCGGTCGCTGCCTGTTCTGTGATCGCTGCCCCGCTAGTACCGTGCGGGGAAAGCGGCGCGGGGGGAAGGGTCCCGGCGGCGACACGGGCACGCGCGCGGGTCGCGGGCGGCGGCCATTTTGGATCAGTCGCGCGACGCTAGCGAACGTTCTTGTGCATTCTGCTTGTATTGCGCGCTATTTTATAGGTGAGTAAAATTGGAATACTTTACGTTAAATATTTATTTGTGTTATAATTACTTTAGGCAATGTATATTTTTAATTTTATTGTAAGTACAGTAATAATTCTTTGATGTTTTGATAAACATCAATACGAATGAGGAAATATTTTTTCCTCGTTATTCATAAATTACATATTAAGTAAACAGTGTTACTGAAACGGATTAATTATTGGAAACACAATGATATATAAGTAAAGATACGTTATACTCTAACAAAATGAGCGAAATAAATACTTCGCATCATACACCTACGATTTATTGACAGTTGACATACACCTATCTTCATACTTCAAAATGCGTAAAAGAGATGGCAAAATACATATACTCGTATTTAATAAATAAAAAAGAGACAACTAGCATTTGACAATTGCGCGTGCATTCTTAAGGTTGTTATTGATAAACATTGTTTTATCTTTGTTACTCTTGATCTTAAACAGCATAAGCTTGTCTTTTTCTCGAAGTCAGTCAAAAACGTCAAAATGGCGTTCTATTTATTTTCAATAAATAGTAAAATTGAAAAAAAATATATATAATTCAGTTTAATTGCGCATGGTGTGTGATGTTAAGGGCATTTTTGCAATTTATTCCGTAGTTTTCACTATTGTATAACATAAAATGACATTTTAGGGCGCAGTTCATGTGATTTGCGAGAACTCTGCAGTGGTACACACCTCTCGGTGGTCTGGGTAGAACTAAGAGCGATTGTTAGAATTATCACAATCTGCGCGCTTCAATTTTAGAGCCGGTGTAACATATATTTACTTATTATATCATTCTGGAAACACAGATGTGTCAAATATTCAGTACATATTTAATATCCGCATATTCCGCATTAGACCGAATGCTAATGAATGAGTTAAGTAAATTGCCGTATATATTTAGCGAATAAAAAATATACTGAATTAAAATTTCTATAATATGTTATCAAAATATCTGCATTGAAAATTTTAACTGTTCAAGTTTGACATCTTTATTTGACATACGATAAATATGTCAAATGCCGCACTTGAACAGAAGTTTATTGTGTTTTGTTTTACATGTTTAGTATAAAGGTACATTCAGACCAAACGAGCATTCGCTATTCTAACCCCCTACTCTACGAAATTCGATCGGTACACAAAACGTGATTGGTTGATTTCGTAGAACGGGCGCTAGAACAGCGAATGCTCTTTTGGTTTAAACGCACCTTTAAGATATTGTATTACAGACTGTTATCATTGGCTATTTAACAGATTTGTGAAAGTAATGTAAAATGTGAGCATGTCAATTTTTTTATATTTTGATATAGTTTTACGGCAGATCGATTGTTCACACGAATTGTCGATACTGACTTCAACATCACATTACAATAAATTAACAGCGCCATTAGCAAATCCTGTCTGACAGCAACTTGCAACTACCCGTCTCTTTTTAATTGTATCGATTTAAGAGAGATGTGGCTGCGACTTACTGTCAAACACCAGATATGCTAGCCCCCGAGGAGGCATTTTGTTTCTTCTTGATAGGGGGTTTGAATATTAATTGCATCTAATGTGATGTGACACGGTTGAATACTTGACGCCTTTGCGTTTCGGTTCTTATAATAGATGAATAAATATATATATTTATTGGGTGAATTAACTTTTTATCGTCTATTATAAATATTGGATGTCATATACCAAAAAAAAAAACGTTTTAACGTTTTTATCGTCTGTATTGCCTTGGTCTCCAGACTCTCCTGAGTCACACTGGTTTTATGCAAAATCATGCTACTTAAACTATGCAAACATGCATTTTTTGGCGTTAAGAGAATCCTTATCCTTTCTTAATGAGCCAACCTACAAACAAGGACTTCATGCATGTTTGCATATATTAAATAGCATAATTTTGCATAAAACCAGCGTAACCATGGCAATGACAGACAAGATTAAGATGATTTACCATGTCACTTTTGTTGTTAAAATAATGCGCATGTATTATTCAAGTCTTATATTTTATGATCTCTTGAAATAGCCAATTAGATGAATTATTTCAGATACATTTTCACTTTTCAGGTGACAAAATGGCTACAAATTATACACTAGAACAGTTTGAAAGGCAGTTGCTAAAGTACAAAAAAGAGGATCTACGCAAGAAAATGGATATAGCTAGTAATGTAGGCAAACAAACCGACGGAAAACGTTGGGTAAAAGAGTCTGCTCTGAAAAAATCTCATCACCTTTCCGGTGTTCCCATCGAAACTTTATTAGCAATAGAAGCTCTGGAACATAAAACTTTAAAATTCCATGAGTGGTTAGCTGAACAAAAATTAATGTTATACGCTGACAGTTTGGAATATGAAACCCTGAGGAAACTATTGTTGAAGAAATATACACAACTCCTAGAAATTCCAACAGGAATAAATACAAATGAGGAGTACAAGGGGTATAAGAAGTATTTCACACAATTACAGTTGCCTGGCACAAAAACTTCAATCATTGTGGAAAAACCGGACACGGTCATGGAAAGGCGTCGGTTTTTAAGAACAAAGATGATGTACAGAGAACAGAAGAGAAACATAGTTTACGTAGGCAGGATTAATATTATCTTGAGCGAATTTACTTTCAGTTTCAAAGAAGACGAAGTTGAATCGAAAAGTAGATTTATTATAGCAGTATCGGAGTGTTTTGGTTACGTCGCCCATATGTATTATTGCAATAATGCCCAAGAGCATAGTATGACGAAATGGATAGAAGAGCATCTTATACCTGAACTGCCAGAGGAAAGTGTAATCATTTTCCAAGAAAACGTGATAGCTGATGATATTGTATCCGGTACTTCGAAGGCGGAAATGATAAACTGGTTAAATTCAAAACAAATACCATACGATCCAAAAATGCACCGAGCTGATTTATATGCGCTTATAAACGCATCTAAACAACGACACGAAGATTTATCTCGTGGAGAGCTACACTTGAGAGCAAAAGGACATGTTACGATAAGGAAAAAGAAGTGCAATTTAGTCAACTTTTTCGATCCGTTTTGGACTGTTTTTGTAGAGAAATTGAACGAGTCTACCATAGTCCCAATACATTCCAAATCAAACATGAGGCATCTTACTCAAGCCGTATGTCAAAATGGCAAATACATCGTCAACAAAATGCCTCTGGAATATTGGACTCACTTGGGGGAAATGTTGTTGGAAAGAGAAACCGAAATATACAAGGAAGATCTTCAAATGGAGTATGTGATCGATAAGGTAGTAACTATGGTGAAGAATGAAGGTTTGTCGAAAGAATTGGAAGAACAGTTGGATGATTACAGTGCAACATCAGAACAGTCTTATATAATGATTAGCAATAACCTATTAAAATTATTTGAGATAACGCAAAGGACTCACTTTTATAGATCGTTAAATATATTTAAATAATAAAGGAATATCCAATATTTTGATTTTTATGTCACTAAACAAATTCAGAAAACACCCATGTTATATTTAATACATAGCATTTTTTAATAATTACTATTAACCCTTAATTTGGCAATTTTTGTATTTTTTTTAAGACAGAATTTTCTGCTCTATGCAATCCACAATGGCGAGGAGGTTAGAACGCACGATTTTTTTTTAATTTGCAAATTTAAGGGTTAAGGATGGATTAAGGTTACCATACCCAAAAATGTATACGGAAAATTCACTTTTTCATACTATTGAACTCTAACTAATCATTGCGGCCACTCGCAGAGTTTGATAACTAAGAAATACACGCAAAAGGAAATAAAAATGATATTAATCGTACAGTACAGTCAGTAGGTACATACATATTTATACACCGTGATTTCTAATAACCCGAAATATTTTAACAGTGTGTTCCTGACCACATTTAGAAACTATAATGTCGTATAAACTTTTCTGGATATCGCCTAGTTTCAGAGTTATTACCAATTAAAAAAAAAACATATTTTCTAATTGTAACTCGGTACAAAAAGTCTTTTTAACGGCGTTGGTGTCATTATGGAGAATAGTCTCACTAACCTCATTAATAGATAAATAAATAAATAAATATCTTGGGACATCTTACACAAATCCACCTAGTTCCACGGTAAGCTCAATTAAGGCTTGTGATATGGGTACCAGGTGACGATATATATAATAGATAGATACATATAGATACTTAAATACATAGACAGCCATGACCAAGGAACAAATATTTGTGATAAATAAATACACAAATAATGCCCTCGCCGGGATTCGAACCCGGAACCTCCAGCTTCGTAGGCAGGGTCACTACCAACTAGGCTACGGAGGCTGATGTCGAAAAGTGAGAAATAAAACCTTTTAAAAATGAGGTTTTTGTAAAAAAAACCTTAACACTCATTGTAAGTGCTAGTTTCATGAATAACTTTTACTTTTTATGTTAAAATACATTCAAAAATTAAATAACAATTGAAAAAAAAAATTAAAAAAAATTTTTTTTTTCGCCAAAAATGACAAAAGTCATTTAATATTTTTTGTTTGTTTTTACATCAAAAATGATTGGTTAAAATCTTTCGGGTTATTAGAGATCACGGTGTATATATATTTATAATTATTGAAATATTTTGAGTGACTACTTGAAACCAATTGCTTGTATAGTTCGAGAAATATAAATTGCATGTTTATTTTTACTACAATGTAGTAATTTGTTTTTCTTTTTCAAAATTTTGAAAAAAAGAACATTTGTTTTGTTTCTATTTACAACCCTAGGTGTGCCATCTAATATGGCATTACATTCGCTACAACGCGCACGTGTACGTGCTGCACACGGATTCTGTGTGGCTTGGCCTTTACTTTGTACATTGTATTGCACCCTGGGCAGCACTAGATTCAGTTATAATGTCCGTTTATCCGTATTAGCGTAACCTTCTTAGGTAATAATCAAATGGTGGCTAAGATATCTATAAAATTATACTGTATGTTTTCTTATAGTAGGTAACTTGTATTTTCAAGCTGAATTGAACTTTACTCGGTTGAAATAAGCTATTAATGTTTAACAGAAAATGAGTCGTTTTTATTCTGACAGTTCTGAGTAATTTTCTGAGTAAACGTGGGAAATATTTGTACTTGAGATACCTAATTATACATACCTCTACAGTCACGTCTAAAATAAAACAAAATAATAAATATCTTGGGACATCTTACACAAATCGACCTAGTCCCATAGTAAGCTCAATTAAGGCTTGTGATGTGGGTACATACTAGGTGACGATATATATGTATGATATATTATTTGTGATAAATAAATACACAAATAATCCCCTCACCGGGATTCGAACCCAGAACCTCCAGCTTCGTACAGCTTCTTCCAGCTACGGAGGCTCACCATGAAATCATTCACATATTTTTGAGGACCGTTGCTTCAATATTTCTGATAGCTTCTATAATACAGGAAGTGAAGGATATGAGCATTTCAGACAAACGACGTGGAACACGGATATTTCTCATATCATAACTATGTATGGGAACTTCCTCTACACTTGCTTATGCTAATAACTTGTTCCATAACTTAGGAACTTCATATTGCTATGAGTATATGCTTAGATGATTTCAGTCTTCGATTAAAACCACGCTAAGTATTGCTGGCCTACTACCGCGAAAATCTAAATTCGTAAATTTCGAGAATTTTTCTCTGAGTGAGAGAGACAAATCCTCGAAATTTACGAATATCGTTTTTCGCGGAAGGGCCGCTATTTACAATTGTGCTGTTTGCCTCTCTTTCTACCCAATATGTGCGTGCGTTAGAGAGGCAAACAG
>JALPQI010006051.1:0-69108 GCA_025490895.1 Thaumatotibia leucotreta
AAATAACTCAAAAATTAGCTTACCTTACACCATTAACAACTAACTGGAACCACAAAGCTGGCACTAGACCTTTCTGCAAGGCTGTCACTCCGTCATGCTTCACAATAGTGTACATAGCATGCGGTATATTTTTATAGTGCACTGCATGTTGACTCCGAGCCCGCAGCTCCCCTTGCAACTGCATGCGGGTCTTCACCACATCAAACGGGTTACTGAATATGGCCGCGCCTACGCCGGCTATACCGCCCACCACAAAGTCCATATTGCTAGAATATGGTCACGGGCTTGGGTATAACTTCATTTGATTTATCGGTTATTTGCCACAATTATGTTTGCCATATTTATTTGCTCTATGGATGATATTTTCTGAAACTGAAAAATGTATGTTTAATGTTCACTTAGATTATAAATAAATGCTTCTCAAGAGAAATGTACAATTTTATTGTACATAAGAGCTTGCAGTTAACAAGATATTTTCATATCAACTGTTTATTTCAGCTCTATTCTAAGGGAGTTTATTATAAACTCAACCAATTAGAACCCTAGAACCTTGTCAAAATAAGACGTAGTAAGGGATTTTCTTACAATTTGACTTATAGTGTTACTTTGACATGGTGCTTGAGTGGCCTAGGGTTACAATTAGTTGACTGTACAGCTGATATCAAGCCATTAATGTGCCAAGAATATGTTCACAGGCCTTTATTGCCTCTTATAGGCAGCCTTTTATTCTTTTGTTTACATAAACTTTCTTATTTGAAATTTTTTTGGTTCAATTTGTAGGAACTTTGTGAAGGTTTTTATTTCCTCTATAAATGGACTTGAGGGCTAGGTGAAGGTTGTTATGGCTGCATAATTTTTGCCACCAGCACCATAATTTGACTTAAGCATCAACTGTACAAGTTATGTAAAGATAATTAGTAGTAGGTATTAATGGTAAATAAAAACAATGTCAGAGAAAATCATGTTATGAGCAAAGATAGAATAGCAACTACACAGTTATGGCAAATAATATTTTATTATTTTAAATACTGCCAGAATTATGCAATTTCTAGAAATCATAAATGAAGTTACACTCATAGTTCGAATTGGTAACATTATTTATTATTAGAAATTTGTCTTATTGGTAACCAAAACTGTAACAACCAAAAGTGGATAATCATGATCTTGTTCTAGAGTATTCAGTATTTTAAATAAATTTGAGGTTGTTGTTGAAGTATATCCAATTAGTACATGAAAGAATAACAAAGATTATATGCTATTTATAATATACATCATGGATTAAATAAGATAATCAGGGTACTCCAATGCTATAAACTAAAACTTGAATTTTGATAAACTTTGACGGAAAAGGCAAATCATGAATTAATTCCACTAAAAGCTGTAAGGAATGTACGTAGTTTTCTCATAACAAAAAAGCCGAAACATAGATCTTTAATACATAAAATCAGTTTCAGTATGTTTCAGCCAGAAATAGATAATTGCCGCATTTTTCCTAACAGCACGATCTTTGAGCTCCGCATTACGGTATGACATAATAACAGAAAAAGCGCGAATTCATCTTCGGTTTTCCTCAAATACGCCGAGAATGCGACTAAATATTAAAAAAAATTGGTTCTTACCAGCAATTCTCTGATAATTCACTCCAAATATTCAGTTAACATATTGAACTTTGATTAGCTGCGAACTCGGAGGCCCGCACGCCGCGCGGCCTGCGCTGGAGAATTCCATAGAAAACTCATTTTATAGCATGTTTGTTTCGTAATAAAAACTCAAGTAACGTCATACAGTACGTCAATGTGACAAAGATCAGCTGACAGCGTAACGGTTCGTTCAGAAATAAGTAATGGAACATTCAAAAATGTAAATAATTAAATTGGAATATCAAGTTTCACAATATAAAATATTTTTCGTCACACTTGCTGTCTAAGCGCGCCACTTGCTTGTGTGCGTAGTGGCAGTAATCATCATCATTATCATCAGCCTATGATAGTCCACTGCTGGACGTAAGCCTCTCCTATTAAGCGTATAAACGCATTAGGAGGTAAATGCCCATAATCGCCACGCTGGGGAAGTGGGAGTAATAGAAAAGTGAAATTCCCTAGGGAGTAATGGAAATGTCAGTACGTCATTTAATAAATATTTATGTCTAAAAACTTATTTTTTGTCAGCAAGTGTGATGAAAAACATGCATCACGGCCGGTAAGCGGAATACTAACTCGAGTCATAAAAGCCCTCCGTCTAACGGCGTCGGGCTTCAAACACACTCACTCTAGTTAGTAATTCCGTACTTACCTCCCTTGATGCACAATGTACTATTATCTTATCAAACAATAACGAAAAATGTTGCAGGTAACGAGGAGCAGTTGAGGACGATACTAGACGACATGCTGGGGCCCAGTCATTGCAAGAGCACTCCCCAAAAGTGGCAACCCTCAGTTCTTGTAAGTACTGAAATGATTCAAGTGTAGCTTTTTGTAAAATCAGTTTGTAAAGTGAAGCCATGTGAAATATACCGGATGTCCCAAGTTTGTGCGACATAAAGGGAAAGTACCTTAAATATTAGGATATTTCGCTGAAAAAAAAACTTTTTTTTTTTTTTTTTTTTTTTTTTTAGTTAGATCAAATCATTTATTATCAAAAAAATGTGTGCATTAGATGCTAAATGTAAATGCCAGACAAATGCGTTGAATACGTCACTAAGTGCCTGTGTGGCACTTTCTTCTTAGTAGTAAGTGACTATGTCTATCCCTCTTAGTGGCACACTATGTGCGGCCCCTCGTATTCAACGCATTTGTCTGGCACTTACATTTAGCATCTAATGCACACACACACAAAAAATAGTGGCACAGTGATAAGGACGGACGATTATCGTTCCTTTTCACTTTCACTAGTAAAAAGTTTCATAAGACCATCCCTTTCGTTCTTGCTATTATTATAACGTTGTCAAATCCATATTAATCCTACATTCATGATTATACTGCAGGCAGAGGCACAGCGGCCCTACCGCGAACTTCGAAATTCGCAAATTTCGAGGATTTGTCTCTCTCACTCTAGTGACGCCTTCGTTGGAGTGACAGAGAAAAATCCTCGAAATTTACGAATTTCGATTTCGCGGTAGTAGGCCGCCTGATGATGCAGCCTGAGGTGTCCTCAGGCTGCATCAAGGCTGCATTGCATTGTTTTAACATTTTACGGTGCTGGTTGAAAAATCATACTAGATTCTGAGACTAGATTTTATAAAAACAAAAAATGTCACCTTGACTGATCATTGTCGTCCAATTTGGTTTTGGTTATATTTTGAAAACAAAATTTTTTATAGGTATAATACCTGTTAAATAATGTAAATTTAGCTACCAAATACCTAAGGAAAAAAAATAGAAAATGGCCGTCGCAGATGCAATGTTCGTATTCGAAGTTGTTGTACAACACGTAAAGAGCATGGTCGAAAGTAGATTGCTTGTAATTCGTAGTGATTTTGCCGATATATTTTCACTCGAACTTAAAGATCCTAAGCAAATGCACATAGTGATACCGGACCCTCTTCCCTTACCACCCGAAAAGCCTGGAAAAAAAAAGAAAAAGAAACCTAAGCCTAAAAAAAAGAAGAAGGGTAAAAAAGCCAAACCTGTGCCTCCGCCACCAGAGCCAGTGATATTAGCAGGACAGTCAGTATTATTCACAAGCAGCGCAGAATTCCTAATAAAACTTATGCAAAAATATCCGCTGCATATGACACTTTTTAGTAAAGAGGATAATCTAGTTTACATTGGTTCTAGTGTTATTCCTTGGGATCCAATGTTTATAACTTACCTAGAACAAATTCTTAAATGCCAAATAACAAAATCAGTTACCCTAAGCGACGAGTTTAATGTTTTTGAAGAGACCACTGCAAAGCTGATGGCAAAAATTGGCTTACAAATTAAATTGACTTATTTAGGAGATAAAGTCTTCACGGCATTCCGAACTTTGTCCGAGGACCCCATGGTGAAAAAAGTTTTATATACTGGCATCAACTCCAAAACTACGTCGTACATGTGCACGATGAAAACAACTGACGAAGTATTTGAAGAGAATTGCAATAAGATAGAAAACAGTTTCATAAAGGATAAACCGGCACTTTTGTTTGCCGATTACACGAACGCTCCAGGAGCAAACCTTGTAGAGTTCAGTGAAGGTGACTATTGCTGCATGAACAATGCTGATAAGCCTCCAGAATCGAAATACATCGCGCCAAACACGGTGCCTACTATCGATTTCATAATTGATTACGTAAGGAAAATAATAGCCTCTTGCAATGACAATATGAGAATGCTCACGCCTCGTCCGACACTAACTCCTAATATTCGAGCCACTGATATTGACAGACTATGTTATTGCAAGCAATCGCATTGGCCAGATAGCGCACTAGCTGAAATGTACAAGGTAGAAGTCCAAACCGATCCATGTGCCGTCTGTGCCGAGAAAGGCCAGCCCGGAGTAGTCCGTTACCCAGGAGGTCAGGGCCCTGGAACCATTTTTGACATAGCAAATATACGAGGACCTTGTGGTAAACCAGACTGCAAAATAGCAAGATACATTAAAAAGTATATTGAAAATTTGATCGAAGAAGACAAAATAGAGGTTGATATTAATGAGATTATTGGACCATGTGGTAGCAAACTTTGTACTTTGGCTGAGAAGATTCAAGAATTCCTTAGACACGAGGGAGCATTCACCAAGGGCGCGACAACGGAGGCTCTTTCAACTCAATGCGCGTGTATACAAATAATGCAGGATGCACTCGACGAAAGTAATTCTTGTCATAGTTTATGTAGTATGGACTGCGAAGATGCGGCTGTTGAGGCAGAGGAAAACTGTGGAGGAGGAGGTTGCCCACATGTCCTACAGTCACAACCGGTGTACAATGTGTATTATTTTACAGTAGAACTCGATAATTCCAACCCATCGGGTTCTAGCCAGGCTTCTTCCGGTAAAACTACACCGGTTACCGGTGATAACAAATCAACAGCTGGGGCAGCGGCCGATGACAAATTTAAATTCTGTGCAGAAGATTGTCCCACCCTGTTAAATGAGCAAGAAACGATGTGCACAAAAGGCGTGTGCCCTTCTGCAAAGAAAGAAGATAAGCCGTGTCCCGAGCATCCGTGTCCCGTGTCGGGACAGTTCCCTCCCAGTCCAGCAGACAGCCACATAGAAATAGATCTCAATACCATACATAATCCATGCTGCTCCACAACTTGCGATGTCGCCGAAACAGTAAAAGACTTCATTGTTGATGGTCTCACTAAGAAAAAAAAGATCAACGAGAAGAACGAGAATGAGTGCTATTGCGATTGTGTATGTGATTATAATTTTACGAAAAATACAACTTACTGCGCTGTCTGCGGTGGTTACGAATGTCTAGGCACTGATATGCAAGACCAGCCAGACTATATAAAACCACTACCATGTCCAGTTTATCACAAACTCTACGACAAGAAATATATAAAGACACAAAATCCATGGCCTGATGATGATCAAATAGACACTCATGACAAGATTAGTATAAAAACGACTAAATCACAAAGGTTAACCAGCACTATTCCTAAAAAAGATTCGTTTTTTGACGACGACGGCGCGTCGAAGGAGAAAAAGAAGGTGACTAAATCAGCGTCTGCGACTAAAAAAAAGCCAAGGAAAAATACTTATGTGGTTATGAAAAAAGGTGTGTGTCCATATCGTATACAGGGTGGTCCAAACCTTGACGTCAAAAAAATTTTTTTAGGTTCCCTACGTCATGGGCTATCCGAATATACCCCATGTATGTTAGCCGATTTTTTGTAGTTTTCGAGTTATGAATTTTTGAAAATTTTTATTTTGAGAAATTAAGGAATGAAGAAATTTATTGATAAAAAAAACTATTGGGTTTTTTAAATATTTTATTTTTGTAAAAGTATTACTACAAATAAAGCATTTACTGACAAAAAAATTAGCGTCCTCACTTCGATTCAAGTAGGATAAAAAATACCAAATTCAAAATTTTACGTTAAAAATGCATCAAAATAGCATTAATGTACGTAAATAAATAAAAAAAAACATATCCCAAGGATTTTTGGTAATGTAAAGACTGCCCTAGACCTTAAACCTTCGTAAAAGCAAAAAAAAAGTGATACTTAATAATGAGGATTTTTCGGAGTAGTCGGTCAAATAAACTTAAAAAAGCTTAAAATTTTAAAGTAGTAAAAAATTACTTGAATAACTACAGAAATTGAGTTTTCGTGGTATTTTCTGTCTTTGTTTATTGATGAGAACAACAAAACAGACGAAATTTCACTTTATTTTTAAATAAAAAATTTAGAAGTTTTTTTTTAAGTTTATTTGACCGACTACTCCGAAAAATCCTCATTATTGAATATCACTTTTTTTTGCTTTTACGAAGGTTTAAGGTCTAGGGCAGTGTTTACATTACCAAAAATCCTTGGGATATGTTTTATTTTTTTTATTTACGTACATTAATGCTATTTTGATGCGTTTTTAGTGTAAAATTTTGATTTTGGTTTTTTTTATCCTACTTGTATCAAAGTGAGGACGCTAATTTTTTTTTTTCAGTAAATGCTTTATTTGTAGTAATACTTTTACAAAAAAAAACTAGTTAAAAAACCCAACAGTTTTTTTTTATTAATAAATTTCTTCATTCCAGAATTTCTCAAAAAAAATTTGTCAAAAATTCATAACTCAAAAACTACAAAAAATCGGCTAACATACATGGGGTATATTCTGATAGCTCATGACGTGAGGAATCTAAAAAAAAATTTTTGACGTCAAGGTTTGGACCACCCTGTATATGTAGTAACTTACAATTTTTTCGTTTAATATGAGAGCCCACGCGTACATGAGAAATCGTAAATTACGAGCATCTGCGATGTTACTCCGATCATGGCGTCATCATCGGAGTGATGGAGGCAAATGCTCCAAAAGTTATGATTTAGTGCTCGCGGTAGCCTACATCACAGTTGGTACTTAGGTTTCGCTTTGTACGCTTCTATAAAATTAATGTTGAGAGCTAAAATTATAATTTGAATCCATTATAAACAATCCCATATGTTTTAGCAGGGAAGGCAGTTGACGAAGTAAAGTCGAAGTACCCTTACCCTCCGGTGCCGGCAAATATGGGTTGGAATTGGACAGCTGAAGACATCCCTGGATTCAAGGTAATTAGTATATTGTAAAAAAATTTTTAAATAAGGTGAACGTACCCTTGGTACTTATACAAAAGTTAGGCATTATACCAGGATGTAGTTTACGACTCATATCGTGAGCTACATATTGGTGCTCATTTTTTACCACTTTAATTGGCCTATTCACTGGGTTTACTATTGGGGCGCCATAGGTAGGTACATTCACCTTATCTAGATTTAGGTAATGTCTAAAGTTAATACTAGATTCATGGGTAGGTATAAGGTTAACGCAATTCAATATATCGGGTTCATCAATCGCGTTACTTGTCATTATTTTAGTTTCGACCAAATTGGAAGCCCGGCGCAGCCTTAAAACCATTAGTGAGAAGATATAGAGCCGTAAGAGAAGGCATTGATAATATTGCTAAGAAAAAACGAGCTTTACAGGCAAAGAAGAAGAAAATTGAAAGTAAACCTTTATTAATAGTTACGAAAATGGATGGAGAATATACAGTTCAAATGGAAGTATTTAAGAAATATTCAAAGGAAAGATTGGTTTTCCAATATCCTTTTGAAGAAAAGCCACCCTTGATTTACACTATAGGGAAAACAGACGAAGAGAAACGAAAAATTCAAAAACAACGAGAAAGACGAGAGAGAAGGGAAACCAGAAGAAAATGTAGACTCTTGCAATCTACTTTTCGAGATAAATGCCAAGAGATATGTGTTAAAGCGTACAACCAAGCGATTGGCGTGCTTCCTCTCCCAAATCCAAATGATCCGGAGTGTCCGTGCTATACAAAACCAGCGGATGCAATCAGTCCTCCGATAGACTCCTGCTCATGTTCAGAGGAAGGGTCGATATCCAGTAGCGACACAGATGGTGACGATTGGATTATAGAGTTCACACCTCCAGCGGCCTTGTATGATGGTAAAGCTAAACATCCACCCATAATGGCAGAAAACGAGACACAGTACACTTATCTGGACTATAAAGTGAAACTTTTCGACAAGCAAGGCAATCCAGTCCCACGGTATTTCAAAGGACCTGATGGCAAAAACGAATGCAGCGACTTGGGAGGATTCTGGGATAGTAACCATGTCTGGCTGGAGATTAACAAGGACGGCTATATTGGACCAGACGGTCGATGGATTCCTCAAACCTTTATCGGACCTGATGGGATGCTATATTCATCCGAGGAAGGAGGTTTCACTGATAAAGATGGAAACACTTTTAAACTCGGTATTGATGGATATGTGGATAAGGAAGGTAAGTGGGTGTGGTACACGAAATTAAAAGGGAAACAAGAAAAATCAAAGGTAAATATGATGGGTAAAAATAAAGCTAAGGAACATAAACTATCTGATCCGTTGCGAGAACCGAAAATCTCAATGATAACAGCAGGTAAAGATGAGAAGACAGGAGCTGGAGATGCGTCTAAAGATAAACCGAACAAAAAAGACGCGAAGCCGACCTCTTCTTCAAAGGACCAAAAACGTCAAAATTATCAAGTAGTGTCAAGTATGTCAGTAAACTTTGACTCAGCGGCCAGCCACCGGTTTAGGAAGCAAGTCAAGATGCCTGCGATGTCGAATCGCGATCGAAATGCCGAGGCTAAGAAGACAGCGCGATACCAAGAGATTTTGAA
The DNA here is from genome assembly GCA_025490895.1 of Thaumatotibia leucotreta. Taxonomy (NCBI): domain Eukaryota; kingdom Metazoa; phylum Arthropoda; class Insecta; order Lepidoptera; family Tortricidae; genus Thaumatotibia; species Thaumatotibia leucotreta. The sequence continues at coordinate 8,807 of JALPQI010006051.1, forward strand.
CCCTCTTACGGAGTATGCTGACTTGGCCCTGTTCAAGAAACCAATTAATACAGTAAAGACAAACAGGGCCTGCAACACGCACAGAAAGCAGCGGTCGCCGCAGGATAGCTTTTATGAATGTCCCGTGGCTGTGAGCCAGATTCGACCAGTTTGCTCATATGAGGAGAATTGCGATGAAAATCTTTCAATCTGCTAATCTTTATTTGATATATTTATATCAAATTTGCAACGCATCCTTTTTTAACCAAATAAATACTTAATTTTAATGTTGTTGTCTTTTTTTCTGTAGATTAATCCATTTACCACGTAGCAGAAAAACATAGGATACGCTGGATCTTCGTTCATCCGACAGAAATATTTCATGAAATCAATTTGAACCACCCAGTGAGACGCCATAAATCGCACTTACTCAGATGAAGAGTATATTTAGTAGGGAAAAACACAAATATAATAAGTTTCCAATGGACATAAAATAAATAGTTAAAAGTAGGTAGAGCTAGTGTTTTTGACAACTCTAATTTTCGCGCCTACCAATCTCTTTGTAATCAATAAAAAGGATTCCTTAGCGTTTTAAGGTATGTTTTCCAATTTCCACACGGCTGCAAAAATACATTTTGTTCAAGTCTGAAAATATCGTATGTTACCTATGGTTCACCCTGTTTTGGCATAATTATTTTATGAATAATTCTATATGGCATAAACTAGGTATGTAGTCATTATGGGCTTTGTGCAGAAACTGTTGTGGCATATTCAACTTTAGCATATTTAGTTGTGGCAGATTTCGAGTTGTTCGAATATTATTCGAGCATAATTTCGATGCTCCTATTTATGATGAGGCATAATCTGAATGTGCATAAAAAGTATTGGTATAGTTTGTTTTAGCTTAACAGAGAAGGAATAATTACAACCTCTCAATAGAATCGAGATAGTATCAATATTCTGTACGTTACTTAACTGTGTTACTGAGCTGAGTACTTACTTTCTAGGTTGCTAAAAAAAAAATAACCTCGAAGACTAAGGCGAGAGCAAAGCTCCCGCCTTAGTCTTCTAACCTAACCTATCCGAATCGGATCTGCCCCGGAAGGTTTTGTTCGCTCGCTTCGCTCGCTCACTGCAGAAATTTTCACCCTCGCAACAAATTCCGCCTGACGAAAAATGCAAGGTAAGTTACGAACATGGGGTTATGTGCCAAAAAAATATGCAAATCTAATTTCGGTCTTATAACACTCGGCGTAAATAATAATATACCAAGATAGTTTCGGGCAAAACAATGTTCGAAATATTGTTATTTATGCCAAGTTTAGTGATGTTTCTGCCTCATTAAGATTATGTCAAAATAGATTATGCAAAGTCTGTTATATCCTAAGCGTTTCGGACAATAAAAATTATGCCAGATAGAGGGAACCCGTTACCTATACAGGGTCGCCGAATATTAAGAAATTTTTCGTTGCCTGTTAGGCTTCGGGGCTCAGAATAGGTACCCTAGGAGGTTTCGTCGCAAGTGCGAGAAGTGGTTAATTCTGGTTTATCTATAGATCTGTGTCGGTGACCGATCCATTTTAACAGAGGGGTAAGCCTGTCAACAGTGTCGTAAAAAGAAAATAATTCTTACTGCGTAACTGTTTACGAACAATTTGAAAAACTATGGTGACTGGTTACGTATGAAGAAAAAATTATCGAAACCGGTTGATACCGGTCTTTGTTCGAAACCGGTATCGTACGAAGATCATTTTTTCTTCCTTCGTTACCAGTTACAAAAGTACGGTTACGTACGCGGCCGAAGGGTTTATGTCAGGTCGAAATCTTCGGAGTGCTAAATGTACTAAAAAATGTCGTACGATACACGAGCCAAAAGGAAATTCGTAACTAGTAATTTTTTCCCATTTGTATCGTAATGTAATAATAATAATAAATCTTTATTTCCGAATATAGACAATAGTACATCGTGTATATACTATTGTCTTATTTATCAGGCTCTGGCGAGGTGAGCTGGATATTGATTGTCTCATACATTAGACTAGTACGAGTAGTACGGCGTTTAAAAAGTTAATAGTAACTTAGTTAATAAAAAGGTACTAACCTCCACGAAGCAGTATTTAAAATACTTTTTAAATAAACAACCAGCTAGATCAACTTGTCATTACCACAGAAAAATAATAAAATTGACAAATACATTTGTTTCAGTTTGAAACATGACATAATTTGGCAAAATTTTAAATTTGTAGTAATAAATTATATTAACTAAAAATTGTTATTAGGTAATTATTTAGGTAATGTAAGCATACTTTATTAATGTAAAGGCGCACACTTCGTTAAATTTATCCAGAAAACTAATAAATACATGAAATATACATTGCCACGATGGTGTCGGGATTAGCTTTTGTGTTCGATATTATCGTCGAAGATTTAAAGAGCTTCGTGCCAACTAAAAAGTTTGTTATTAAAAGCCAGTTTGCAGATATTTTTTCAGTAGTATTAAAAAATCCTGAACTAGAGCGGAAAAGAAAACGGAAGAAGAAGACGAAGAAGGTGAAAAGTGATAAAAATGCAACAGATAGTTCAGATTCTAACACAAAATCCCGGAAGGGGCAGACATTACTGTACGTGGGTAGTATAGACTTACTGATGTCCCACATGATGCAGTATCCAATGGAAATATGCTTATGCAGTGAATACGACTCGGAACAAAGGATAGGATCCACTCTCGTACCATGGAATGCAGCTTTTATCGAGTATATGATCAGTCTTTATCATGAAGCTAACCCCACACCGGCCAATGTACAGTCTGTTCACAATGTATTCGATGAATCAACATCAAAACGCATGGCAGCAATACATCTCAATGTCAAATTACATATAACGGATTATATTAATTTAAACCAATACAGAGCTTTGTCAATTAAATATCCTAATACATTTATCATGAAGGATTACAATGAAGGTTATTTTGAAGAATCAACTAATCCAAAAATAAACGAAGGTCATGGTACTATAAAAACTATATATAGCGGCGGAAAACAGAAAAAGAGAAGTAGCAATAATAAACGTAACGCTAAAAGGGATGCAAATATAGATAAACCGCCTGAAGAAAGAAATCAGAAATGTACAGACGTAACTCCTAAAAAGGAGGTCTATGCAGCGAATAAAATCAATAAAAGGGTATTGTTAAATTTGACCAGAAGTGAGATAGATATAGTCAAGCCAAAGAGTCTTGAACTGTTAAGATCAAAATCTTGTACAGCCGTTAAACGACTCAATTTGTTAGGATACATATTCGGTGACAGAAGTGGGCCATTTGGTAATAAGACTTATACCGTCGGGTATGTCACCGTTGATAAGACGGACAGTAAAAGTACGTCAGCATCCACAGCCACTACAGCCAGTCCTCAAGTGATCGAATGTCCAACCGATACAATATGCAAGTCATCAACTTGCTTCAATCCTCCTGATTTAACTCTTACCACAACAAAGTGTGATACTGTAAGCTGTATTTACAAGAACGAAAAACCGCTTTTAGAGAAACCAGACGATAGAATTTTGTTAGATGTAACACGTATTACGCATTCATGCTGTGTTACTGAAACAGTTGAAAGGGCGATGGGGATTATTGGCAACGATGGTAGCGCAAAAGTTGAGGATCCGTGTTACTGTGCTTGCGAATGTAGGTTTGGTTTTGAAAGGAAAACAACCTATTGCCAAATTTGCAAAGGTTACGAAAAACTAGGAGAAGATTTGGACGGTTTACCGCAATATCTCATGCCAGATCCTTGCCCGATATTCCACAAGATCCAGCGAGTTAATTCCGGTGACTCCAAAAAAGATGGCAAGAAACGACGACCAGAGAAAGAAAAGAAAAAAGACGACCGTTTTAAATTCAACTATGGCTACAAAGGTATACGTACGTATTTATAATTGTTTTTTTTCCATTTTTTTGATAATGTCTAATGCCTTTCTTAAATTGATGGAATATAGGATATGCATGTGCTCATGAATACTTATACTTTTTTTTTCGTTGTAGCTCCTCAGATTGGGCACAGCCGCTGTGTTTTGCCATGCACCGGGACTATGACGAACGTGCCTAAATCTATGGGTTGGCTGTGGACTGCTGATAATATCCCTGGGTTAGCGGTATGTGGATTTAATTCCTAACTAAAGGCTTATTAGGTACTTAATATCTGAAATATTGTACAAAAAAAAATCTTTCAAATCATTAGGTAAAGAAACAGTAGTGTAAAAAGCAAGAAACAGCATCTCACGTTTTTATCTACATAACTTTACTGAAACTTCCATGAATGATAAGGGGGAATGAATATGTTTATCTTGTATATTTTATTTTTATTTTCTTTTAGAACAGCCACTAAAAATATTTCTCGGGTACAGTCGACTATAGAGAGAAATATTCACTTTGCAATAAGGTGAAAATGTGGATAAATCTTTTGGTAGTCGACTGTACGCGTGTTCTAGTGCATCGAAATAATAATTTTATAAATAAATATGTCACCTAGTTCATTCTTATTACACTGGAGTAAGATACACTTGAACATCTTTATGAGTATTTTTATACACTTATATTTTTGTCCTTGACTGTATGTACATAAGATTATTATTTTATTGTTTATTTTGTTTTTTTTTTTCTGTAGTTTCGACCCAACTGGAAACCTGGTGCAATCAATAAGGTGGTGGCGAGAAAGCTCAGAATGGCGCTACATCCAGGCGAAATTTCTTATAGCAAGCGCAGAAAAGCCCAAGGACCCAAGAAGCGTCCTCTTAAGCGACCTCTCTTGGTTGTTCATAAAAAGGACGGTGAATTTACGGTCACGCTGGAAACCATGAAAACCTACTCCAAGCAGAGAACTCTGAACCAGCAGCCATACGAAGACAAACCGGTGCTAACTTACACTATAGGTAGAACTGACGAAGAAAATCGCGAAAGAAAGCGGAAAAGGGAACGCGCCGCGAGGAGGCTCGAGAGAGAGCAACGAGATTTCATTCAAAGTGCCTTCACTGACATGTGCAAGGAAATATGCATGAAGACGTATCGGCAGGCATTGGGAATATTACCTGATGCCGAAGATCCTGAATGCGCCTGCTACCCGGCTCTGCCCGATCCCAACAGAGTCGATGAAGATCATTCATGCTCCTGTTCTGATAATGATGAGAGCGATGCATCCGATACTGACTGCGATGAATGGATATTGGAGTTCACACCTCCAACTGCTCAGTACGACCCCAATTACCCGGGCACAAAGGTCAAAACTGTCGATGCTGAGACCCAATACACGTACTTAGATTACAGAGTGAAAATTTTAGACAGATTAGGAAATCCTGTTCCGAGATTCTTTAAAGGGCCCGACGGGAAGGAGCAATGTAGTGACTTGGGAGGTTTTTGGAGTCCAGACCATGTTTGGCTACAAATTAATGTCGACGGCTACATAGGCCCCGACGGGCGATGGGCTCCAGCATCATTCCTTGGCCCCAGCGGAGAACAGGTCGATACTCTGTCCGGCAAATTCCAAGATACCAGCGGTAATTGGCTGTCAATCGGTGTTGATGGATTTATAGATTCTAACAATAGATGGAAGTTTTACAAACAAGCAAAGCCAGGCACTAAGAAAAAAATATCGAAAGGAGCTGCAGGCCTCAAATCCAAAATAAATAATTCAACTAAAAAGGAAGAATCCTTACCTACATTTAGCTGCTTCGGTGATGCTACGCCTGTGCATTTGTCCAGGATGGGAATTGTTGGTCACGGTCCCGATAAAAAATTGCTGAATCGGATGTTAAATGATTTAATAGATAAAGGTATGAAGGGAGTTACGATACCGGAGATAATTCAAGTGCCCAAGTCTCCTGCGTCGTCAAGGTCGAGGCAGCGACAGAGAGCTCGAGGATTGTCAGATTCTGAAAGATCAGCCTGCCGGCACGCTAAGCCGCCTCTCAAGGGGATAATCAAAACCGAAGAGGGCCGCCAAAGATACTTCAGACCAAGACAGTATAAAAACCGAAGCCACGATGAGCGTGTCCATGATTTGGAAAATCAGGGAAGAAGTCTTAGTACGTTCCACGAGCCGTGTTTCGAATCTATGGAGTTCGAGAAACGGCGCACGGCTCGGAGGGTGGTGGTCACCACGCCGCAGGCTAAAGACCAATATCAGTATTAGTCGAAGTGTGCGTTGTCCAAATTTTAGTGTTGTATAATTTATTTGGTAGTGTGATAAGTGAAATTTGTAACGTTTTGTAACTGTAAGTTAAGAAGCAAATATTATAGCTTTAACCGCCTGAGATATTTGTTGCATTTTATTTCGTAATTTATATATTAGTCATGTTTTCGTAATTATAAATACCTAAGAGGTATTAGATCGTTTCGTAAGATTAGAAAACAAATAGTTTCATAATTGGTTGAATTACAATGTTATCTTAGGTCAATATTTTTCACTATTGCATAAAATAAGATAGGTAACGTATCTTTGTAGGTAGGTACGTATTACGTAAAAATCTTTATTTTGCCAAGCGTTAAGTTCGTGACAGGTTTCCGGTTCAGGCCTGCTACTGCGAACATCGAAGTTCGCTAATTTCGGGGATTTTTCTCTGTCACTTTAATGACGCCTTCGTTGGAGTGACAGAGACAAGTCCCCGCAATTTGCGAACTTCGATGTTCGCAGTAGCAAGCCAGGTATTACTAACGTATTTCGAGTAGGCTTAGCACATGATTGGTGCGACAGGCTCTGGTGACCGACCAATGGCGGTATAACCATTCAAATTGGCTTAGGTTAACCTTTTGACCGCCGTAGTCTGATATATCAGACAATCAATACCCAGCTCGTATCGCCGCAGTCTGATAAATAAGACAATTTTTTTCATGTTTTTATCAAGATATTCTTTACTTTTACAGAGTTTACTTTGGTTCTTTGCATAAGTATAAGTCGCAGTAATTGTTAATTAAGTAACAGTGAGACTGATCTGTTGATTTTATTATATTTTCTAGATGAAAATAAACTTCAATAATACCATTAGATTATGTATGATTTTACCCCAAGCCTCGTAGCCAAAGTCTTATACACCGTGATCTCTAATAACCCGAAAGATTTTAACAGTGTGTTCCTGACCGCATTTATAAACTAGGTATAATGTCGTATAAACTTTTCTGGATATCGCCTTTTTCTTTTATGGAGTTATTACCAATAAAAAAAAAACATATTTTCTAATTGTAACCCGGTAAAAAAGGTCTTTTTAACGGCGTTGGTGCCATTATGGAGAATAGTCTCACTAACCTCATAAATAGATGTCAAAAAGTGAGAAATAAAACCTTTTAAAAATGTGGTTTTTGTAAAAAAAAACCTTAACACTCATTGTAAGTGCTAGTTTTATGAATAACTTTTACTTTTCATGTTAAAATGAATTCAAAAATTAAATAACAATTGAAAAAAAAATAAAAAAAAAATATTTTTTTTGCCATAATTTACAAAAGTCACATAATATTTTTTGTTTGTTTTTACATCAAAAATGCGTGGTTAAAATCTTTCGGGTTATTAGAGATCACGGTGTATAAAAGACACTAGTGTTGTGACGATGATTGGTGTTGGCATATCTACGTCGACTTTCTCATTCGATAATTAGATTTACGACGTAAGATTTATGCATGCGACTGACCTTACTTAGCTAACCTATTTGATCACTTCGATATGTCCTTATAAAATTATGACGTAAGTTGTCTAGTATTCTACAATATCGTCCGCTGAAGAATTATTTAGAATTTTAGAAGGAGCGGACGAAAATGAAGATTACGAATCTGTCATAAAAATAATCTGCCGTAACCAGAATCTGTCCTTAACTGAATCAAGTTACCCAATGACTTAAGTAGCCACACCAAGTGTTGATACATTCGCTTCATACGCAATTGCCATGTAGATACTCCTTCGGCAGTTCTAGGTGCACGTTCAGCGTCCGGAAACTTGACTCTCAACACGACACGCCATGATTGCCTCGCAGTACATGATAGAGTACCTAATCCTTGTCATTGTGATACCATTCCACAGAGCACGGACCTCTTTAGTGTGTAACCTTAGAGATAGAGGCGGCCTTGGCTGTCATTTTCATAGAAATCGACCGTGTCAGGTAATTTTGACATGTTAATGTAAATATTGTTGTGGTATGGCTCGATATTTTTATCGATAGATAACCAACAGTTATTTGACTAAAAATGTTACTTGAAAAAAGCTATTCAAACATTCTCATTTTTAAAATCTCTCTAAAGTGATGTCGTTATGAATGATATAAAAACAGTAAAATTTATACATTTATTTGAATTTATATTTACAATAAGTACCTACTTACATTAAGTTGTTAGCTTTAAGGTTACACAACAAGTGTTAAGGGTAAGGCTAGACAGAGGTTTAACCTCTGTCTAGTTATATATGTTACCTTTGCATTGGTTTGTTTGTTCAAGGTGTGCAAACTATATCTACTTATATTACGTTATAAAACGCAAAAAGAAAATTGTAACTATAAATGGGAACTAAAATTAAACGATCAACTGTAAGGAGTTTAGATGGTTAGGTAATTTAGGTATTATATATGAGGACAGATTAACTAGATGTATAAATGTATAAAGATATTTTTAAATTCGTAAATTGTACCGTTTTACGTTTTCTTGAAAGATTATCAGATGGGTTACTTGGGACAAGAAACACCTGGAAATTACATACTTAAATTAATATGTATTAACAGATAACATCAGAAATCCTTTAAAAGGTACTTTACTTTTAAAACATAATAAAATTATTTAGCAAAGCTAACTTACCTTGTCAAACGCAGGATGGAGTTTTAAAGTTGGACAGGCATTGGATGACAATATAGATCTCGGATTTGTTTTTACAAAACAGTCATTTTGGAAGTGGTCCGAACAAATTGTGTCGTGTTTTTGCGGAAACCAGTTCAACTTTCCAGTCGCCGTTATCCAGCGTTCTCTGACACATGGTTCTATAGGAAATCTAAAAATTAAGTCAGAATTTCTTAAACTATATGTTTTTGTATAGTTGCACTCTAGATAAATATTATATTATTGCTAAATATAAATAAATAAATAAATGTTTGGGGGACAGTCTCATACAAATCAACCTAGCCCCGAACTAAGAAAAGCTGTACTATGGGTGCTAGGCGACGATATATATATGTACTTAAATAGAGAAATACACATAATTATACTTACTTATACATAGGAAACGTCCGTAACTCGGGAACAAATTTTGAATTTCTACTAACACCGTTTAGTTGTAAGAGTTTACATAGACTATCGATAACAAATTCAGCGTCGTGTCTCTTCACTATGTCACTCGCCCATACTAATTTTATATTGAATTTAATATAACTTTTTTACTTACCTGTGATAGGAAACGTTTGAATTTTGTTTATTAACGTACGTAGACTGGTTCCTGCACCAGATTACAGAGCAATGTGGGATTCTTGGTATATTTTTATAGTTTATATACCCATGACGTCCCGAGAGGTACTGACAGCACATATGCGTAAAACGCATATGCGCGGCACGGGTTTTGTCTGCCACGCCGTCTCTCTATAGGCGCCCTAAGAGTTCCAACCTCCTTGTACCATTCACTCTTTGGACATTTTAATTCCATGGATGTTTTGACCCTTGGACATTTTGACACTTGGACATATTTGAGTCCTTGGAAGTGTTCAAAATTGAACTTAGAAATAAATATATTTGAATTGTATTAGTGCTTACCTACCAGGGTTTATCAGTGAAGTTTGTTTATTTATAGATGGTAGAATATTTGAATCGATAAATAAGGGAAGACTCTGTTATCGTTGTTCATCGGTAACCCCTACCAAGTCATTGTATTCCGCAATAATAATTAACACAGACTACGCCATCGTCTTAAAAATGAGACCGCATGTGACGTCAAAGATGTAAAATAGAAAATTTTAGTGATGTGGATTACTCGATATTTCAAAATTATGTTAAGTCAACAAAGTATATAAGATTGGAACTGTTTAGTAGTTTAAACAATTTGAGTACTATAATGTTGAGCTTAAAATATTTATTTATCAAAAGAATTGTATAATTTTATGATTTATCAAGCCAAACAACCTTGAAATTTTCAGAATCGATACGTATCTAATGCGATCAATCCTCTCCCTACTAGTGCCAACTTATCAACGAAAAAACAATGAAGCCTTCGCCAATGTCTGAAATAGTAGACCGCTCATGACGTCACAGATACGAAATGAGAAATAATAGTGATGTAGCAACGTCCATCAATAAATTTGCATAGCTGGTAAAATTCATAGATTCAAACCATTAATAAAAGCGACGAAACCATAATAAAGACATGTGTAAACGTGATTTAATTATAATAATATAATATCGACGCTGGAAAGGAGAAATTGGATAAGCGACACAGTGCGTACTTTACAGGAGAGGCAAAAAACCGCCAAGATTTTCGAAAAAAAATCATTAAAATGAATTAGGAGGCCAAATCAAATAATTGAAGCATTATTTATAGACATAAATATGTTTGCTATGTGATGTTTTAATTATTTAACGTATTCAAGTGTTATTTAAGGATTTACTGTCGCTTAAGCAAAATGGTCGGAAAAATTGATTCAGGTAAAATTATCTAACCAACACGTTGTAAAAGAAATAAGGAAGGTAAAAAAGTCCACCCGAGACTTACATAACAAATTCATCATGTTAAAATTATCTAACTGCCGATGTGGCTTATTTTATATTCGGGTAAAAATATATAAATTGAAAAATATAGCATAAATATATCAGTAAGAAATATCCACATACTTAAAATGAGAAACTATTTGAGACTACATAGTAAGTCATTTCAATTACAAGAGTAACATTCCGTGACTAGTAAACGAATTTACTTACACGTGAAGAAAGAAAGACTGTTTTAGGTATTTTTATAACTTTATTCCAAAAAGTAGGTTAGTATGTGAGTAAGTAATAGTTATTGTTAAGTATTAAAAACAAATATATTTTGTTTTTCTATTTGAGATCATTTCTCTTTATTTTAACCCTTAAATGCATAGTGATACATCATGCATCATGTATTTTCGACTCTATTGACAACATGTCAGAATTCAAATTAGAATAAATCTTTGTCAAGGTCATGCATTTAAGGGTTAAAACATGCAAAATCAACAAGGATAACTCGTTATTGAGCCAACAATAGTTAGTACCTACCTACAAACGAGGCACTTGAAAACTATCTACTTTTAACAACCGTACCTGTTGGTATGTTTATCCATCGTATTACGTTATGATAACACTTAAAAAATAGTTTTAGTTAGTACTTATTTCTTTTTTTATTTATTAAAGTTCCAAAAACATTTTATTTAACGCAGAGTAAAAATTGACAGGACAACCCCTCTGCCAAATGTTTCTACATAACGTGACAAAGAATAAAATAGCAGACATTTATGTATGCAAATTGTTGCTAACTTTTTTACTGACATTTCATTCATGCAAGTTAGGATAAGTGACAGTAGTATTCTAATGTAAATTCATGTAAAAAGGGATACCTAAGCGACATATGGTTCATAAATAAATGTAGGGGTAAAAATGGATAAACGCCAATAGTTCAGATATCATAGTTAAGTAATATTGTCTAACCGTCTTTAATTTTAAATTAAGATAAAGGTAAAATTGTCCAAACGACATGAGAACATATCATACAGTCAGGTAGAAATAGCTAAGCCACAAGTGATGATTAGTTGTTACACAGCAAAAATATCCAAGTAAAATTTAACCTGTCATGACAAATAGGTAAAATAATCCAAGATTCATTATGTTGAATTATATTTTATCTAATCTCCATTTTCTTAAAAGTTGTCAAAAACCAAGTCGTTTAGTAGTAAAAAATGATCGAAAGTTCTCTAAATCACCGATGGGATAAGCGACACAAAAGTTGTCAGATGGATACGAAACCTAGCTCATTCGACGCGGAAAAATTTGCCAATTCTAACGGTGTGTATAACTCAATATCTTCAAAAATGTCGCTTATCCAATTTCTCCTTTCCAGCGTCGATATTTAATGACAAGGTGGTAAAAAACTAAATTAATCACAGTAAACTATAAACAATAAAATATTTTATCGTAAGTTATGGGGCAAGCACTACACCGTTTGTTATAACTTAGTATAGGCGGCGACACGGGCACGTCCGATGACATCCCAAGCGGCGTTCAAAAGGTTAAAAACAACAGGCCGGTGACGGCCAGCAGCGTCACCAGTGTGAGAAACTGCGTCCCTGCGATCGCCAACCCGCCTGCCCAGCGTGGTGATTATGGGCAAAACCCCCAAAAATGGAAATAATTTGGGGAGGTCGCAGTCCACTGCTGGAAATATCCAGCAGTGGACTGCGACAGGCTGATGATGATGGTGCGACAGTATGTCGTCTTTTACTAACATATTAATAATAAAAAGCGACGGATAGTCTATATCGCGGCGATATACTGTGTCATGTGCTTAGCCTACAATTACTATTGGCGGGGACTGTACCCTAGCTCAAGACACTGTCTTGACACTAGCTAGGCCACAAAAATAAGTGCCACACTCTTATGTCAGTAAAAATAAGATTTGTGACAGATATTTTTGTGGCCTTCCTAACGCAAGATACTATTACCAGTGAGTGTACACTGGATTTTTTTTATGAATCCATGGTTTCTTATTATAAGACACCTCCTATGTCGTAAATAATAGCCTATTATATTTCTGACGTCTTGACGATTGTGGCAGCTGAGTACGAAATCGTTGAGCAAAGTAACAGTAAGATTTTTTTTCTTTTTTTTTGTATTTTTTTAAACATCTACGTATAATAAGCCATATTTGTAATCCTAATTTATTTCAGCTCACGCGAGGCTGGAAGCCGGGGGCTGTGTCAAAATACATCCTAAGGAAGCTAAAGCTGGCGAAGTTAAGGTCTGCAGCCATTCAGGATAGCGCTCCAAGGAAAAAGTCCAAGTTGAAATGCGGTGACAAACCTACTCTCGTCATCAAAAAGCAGGACGGGGAATATACCGTCGAAATGCAAGTTACCTCAGAGAACGAACACAATTGCACCGTATACGACCCCCTAGTGTACAAGATCGCGTCAGCTAGCAATGAAGAAAGGGTCAAAAGAAGGGAGAAAAAAGCCAAAAGGTTACTTAAAGACATGATAAAAGAATTCGACGATCCATTCCACCCAGATGCCTGTCAGTGTGCTCGAGAATATAAAGAGCTTTTTGGTGTTTTGGATGATGTTTCTGAGGTTCCTGATAAAGGCGATGGTCGGTCCGTATCTGAGAGTTGTTCGTGTGACGATCAGGATTCCGACGGTAGTTCGCTGGATCTAGACTGGGAGATACAATTTTCGCCGCCGAATGCTCAAGCTAAGAGCTAAGGAAATTGTATTGTATTTGAACAGTTTATTTAGACGTCAGTGTGATCGACACTGTTGCTCTATAATATGTCGTCTCGTCTTTAACTTTCATTTATCATTGGAGCATTATTATTAACTCATTCAATATAAAGCGTGTGTGTAGAGTTTAAATTTTTTAAATTATTTGTTCACTTAAATTTATTTGAAAGTGAGTGTTACTCTAATTATCAATAAAAAAACACCGAATTAAAGAATATTTAGACTATAATTTTTCAGCGATGTATTGGATTTCAGATTAACTTTTCCTATACGTCACGTTTCCTGTTTGGTGGACTTACGAGTAGGTACTACGAGCGTTGCGTAACGGAAACTTACATTTTGTGTGGAAATCTTACGAAATTATTCAGCTTGAATAATTCTGATTTGAATGAACCAATTTTTACATATTAGGAACCTGTCCTTTTTCTTTAGAATTATAACCAGAGATCGGACAAATGTTCGCGTCATTGTTCGCAATAATAAGGACATGACACCAAAGTTGATTAAATGAATAATTAAACGTATAATCTCTTGAAATTTGATTTCGAAGCTATTTATAATTATTTTCATAGTTGTCGGTTTCAAATACATATGTAATTTATTGGAAATGATTAAACGATTAATTATTCAATAAACTTTGGAGTCATGTCCTTATTACTGCGAACAATGACGCACATTTGTCCGATCTCTGATTATAACTTAACGTGAGACTCAAACATATTTCAATATTTGTCCCACGACGATCGTGTACACGTCGGGCTTTGGTCACGGGTACTCCATGATGACAATCCTCTAAATGGATCCAAACATGTCGATCAATTATCAACTTAAATTACGTGAGTAACTCTTTTGATAAATATTTAAACCTGTCCTTTTTGCTTATTTCGCGCACAAAAGCCAAGAAATATATAGGGTACCTTCAGCTAAGGAATTTTAGGAACAAAAATGAAACAAAATAAAAACTAAATACTATTATCAGCTATTTGCATCACTCATATATAAATTCAACATATCCCATATGACTAGTGACAGCGTCGTGTGTGGCGTTATCCTAACGTAGAGGGGCCCAAGGCCCTTGTAGAGGCCGTGGAGGCCTTCGGTCTTGTAGATCTTGCAGAGGGCATCGAAGACGCCCGTGTAGAGGAGGCCTCCACTTGCGGCGGTACCTGTGGGGATGGAAGGTTAACTGATGTGCTGAAGGAGTCCTTTTGTAATAGTTCTGGATGCTTAGCCAAGTTGCTAATCGCTAGCGCTCGTAGTTTTCCTTTCGTTTACAATTGACGATTAAGCGTTAGCGAGCAAAGTACAGGGTGCTTAGACAAGTTGCCAATCGCTAACGCTTAATCGTCATTCGTGGCAGCTACCTGTCTTTGTCGCGCTAATCTGAAAGATTGACAGAGAGGGGAAACTGATTTAAACCTTCACAATTATCACTCATATTTTAAAGACAAACGGGTCTTAATCGCGTAAACTTACGTTTAATTATATCCTGACGTAAGTTTAAACGTAAGTTTACGCGATTAAGACCCGTTTGTCTTTAAAATATGAGGGGAAACTACGATACGCTAATAAGCGTTAGCGATTGGCAACTTGGCTAAGCATCCAGAGGTAGTCCTGCCATGAGTTGACGCTATGAACTGGCGCGAGCGAGCCGGATAGAAGGTAAACGCGCGTTAATAACGTAGAGGCAACTCATGGTATGGCTACTGAATTGATTATGTCGCCGGTATGGTTAAAGGCGCTTGGTTTTTCAACCACTCTAATATATGTACGTACACTTAGCTGCCGGTTCGACTGGGCTAGGCATCTAAATTAGTTCATTGTACTTTTGTATTAATCAAAAATTAAACAATTGTATTCACCTTAAATATTGATAAGGAGTAATATACTCTGTGCAACAGTCTTTGTTAGTAACATTTTTTTTTGTATGGGCAGTCAACTCTTCGCTAGTATCTCTACGCCGTTACATCTTTTGAATTAGTCGCCTTTTTTATTAACAGAGACTGTTGGATAGGCTATATTTTGCTTACATAATCATTAATCAATAGTCTAAAATTATACACTGAACAGCAAAAGTAACAATGCCCCATACAGAGAAGAAAGTGAAATGAAAAGATCTCGTAGACACCTTCCTTTGACCAACGAATACGAAACGTAATCATTTGCTATACGAGTAACTACGACATAATTAGGGGTCGGAACTATGGGTGCAAAACTTTAACAAAACTTGTCAAGTGGACTTGATATAGCACATACATCCATAAAATATACATATCTACACACCTACACATTGTAAGTTTAAGATTCCAAGAAAGGGGATAAAATTGGATACTGATTTTTCAATTATATTCTTATTTTTCTTGGCTAAAGTGTTCCCATATGTCAATTTTCAAAGTTTTGTTAAAGTTTTGCACCCATAGTTCCGACCCCTAGACATAATCAATGACCATCAATATAATATATAAGTATTTATTCCCAATTGTTATCTTCTCAATACTTAAGTTTAGTTCCTTTACACCAATCGAAAATGACCACCACCAAGTTACGAAGCTTTAGTTTATTTTGATCTACCTACTTACTAAAGATCTTCGCTTATTTACTAAGGGATATCAGAAACTTAAAA
The DNA here is from genome assembly GCA_025490895.1 of Thaumatotibia leucotreta. NCBI lineage: Eukaryota > Metazoa > Arthropoda > Insecta > Lepidoptera > Tortricidae > Thaumatotibia > Thaumatotibia leucotreta. Next base: position 24,861 of record JALPQI010006051.1, read on the forward strand.
CATTCACTATGCAGTGTGCCCGTTTGGAACGTTGGAATCCAGAACAACTCATGTAGGTACCTAGTATAGTAGGTAACTTAATTGGTCCAACCCAATGTTGTTGATGAATAAAAGAAACTAAAAATACTTAATTGATAGTCTACTTTAGATTGAATTATTACTTATGTTATACCTTTTATACGCACAATTTGTACCGTTTAATAAACACCCAAAATACTTCTACTAGGTTACTAGGGGCCTTATCACACTTGCGATTTACAAGCGAGGCGAAAGCGATGCGTACGCGCGGCGTGTTCGTCGCGTGTCCGCAACCAATTCGCCGCGATGGTGTCGCGATTACGCCGCGACCGCATGTCGAATACGCCGCGATTGCGCACCGAGTTTGCCGCGTCAAGAATAATATAAATACATCTGATTAGTGACTGTCCAAGACTCAGATCACTCTGAGCCAAATCGCAACGCACTCGCGGCGAATTGGTTACGGGCTCGCAACGATTACGCTGCGCGCTCGCTTCGCTTTCGCCTCGCTTGAAAATCGCCAGTGTGATAAGGCCCTAAAGAGTCGTATGTATCCAAAATGACACACTTGAGAGGGAAAACGTTTAATACACATTAAGCAGTAGGAAAGAGGCAAAGACAAAGCTCCAAAGCCCAAAGCAGAAGCTCCATCTCCATACCCTGATTGTAAATCCTCGTATTGACCACATCGAACGGAGTTTCCAACATCACAACGAAAAAACTGCTGACAAGGCTCGCGAGAAACGCGCGAGTCATTGGATCTTTGCCGATTCCCCTTGCTTCCAGCTCCTGTTTAGTTCTGCACACGAAAACAAGCCTTATTAGCCTTATTACTCATTACCCTGGTTGTAAAGTCGCACGGTGGTCACGTCGAAGGGACACATGGCCAGGGCCACCACGGCACCGCTAATGGCGCTGGCCAGAACGGAGAGCCAGAAGGGTGAGCGATCGCAAATGCCGTGCGATGCCAGCCATTCTTTTGCTCTGGGGAAAAAATGGTTAACCCACATTTACAGTCGCCATCAGATATGTACCGTTCGAAGCGCCCAAAAATTTTTGAACAAGCTTCCATCGTTATGTCAATAAAGGCGTGTTCACGTTCAGGCGTAGGATTTTTTCTGTCACTCAAACGAAGGCGTCATCAGAGTGAGAGAGACAAATCCTCGAAATTTACGAATTTCGTTTTTCGCGGTAGGACCGCAGATATTTTTTAAAGTTTCGGATGCTACGATATATCTGATGATAAATTTGATATAGGTAGCTGATATAGAAATTCCATCGAGTTGGTACTTCAATTAAAATATCTATATGGCTAGGAAGAGTCAAAATTAATATATTTTTACACCACTTTATTTGGATATAAGTATTATTATTGTTTCCTGGATTTACATTTGCAGTGTATGATCTATAAGTTCTAAGTATATAACCGAGAAGAGTTCACGAGATTGTACATAGGTAGTGTTTTTTCCTGACTAGTGCAAAAATGAATTCATGTACCTACCTAGTACTTTATCGCATGGTCTTGTTAAAGCCAAAATTGGCATGTTTTCCTCGAATAAAGGAATACACCACTGTATATAATATAATACCAATAAAATTCATAAATAACTATTGCTAGGCTAGGTACTCGAAAGTCCAATGTAGGTATCAAAAGAAATACATTGGTCAAGGACAGTATTAATTAAAATACTAATCAATTATTATTACTGATTAGATAAATCTTGTGGTGACGGCAGTAAGAATACATTTGTCATCACCACAACTCTTCCCGCGGGTGTCGTAAAAGGGATTGAAGTGTCACTGAACATTCTTAGATCTGATTAATTATGCGCAGTACCGTCATCATAGTAGACACATTACTGCGATCGTAAATAGCAATTATGGGCATTTATCTCTTAATGCGTCTCCTAATGCACAGTTAATATCAGAGACTTAAACTGAGATAGGCTGATGATGTGAGATAAATCATCATCATCATCGGCCTATGATAGTCCACTGCTGGACGTAGGCCTCCCCTATTAACTATACGTGTAGACGCATTACGAGTAGGAGGTACACTGCGATCGCCAATCCGCTGGGCAAGCGGATTGGCGATCGCAGTAATGTGTCCACTATGATGACATTGATGACGCTGCTGCCCATCATCAATCTTTTATCAAATAATGGTCAGTTCAATCCACAAAGACACTTCAATCCCTTAGTCGACTCTTACGACACCCGCAGAGTTGGGGTGGTGACAAATGTATTCTTACTGCCGTCACCACACGGCCAGTGAGATAAATATCCGAGGTAAAACATGTCTTACTTTGAGAAAGTAGTCAGCTGCGCAGCACTGCCCACCGCCAGCCTCGTGCAGGCCGCATTGACGCCCGCGAAATAGCCCTTCAAACCTTCCGAAGAGTATATCTTAGACATTCCGTCGAACATGCCTGGAAAAAATAATCGCTAAATAAATAAAAAACCGTCTTCAACCGATTCCTCCAAGATCCTATCACCCCTACTTGATGCCAACAATATATAACAAAATTGAAAATCGGGTCACGATTCTCGGAGATATTGAGTAACATACATAGACAATCTGTCGTATTGATAACTTCCTCCTATTTTCTAAGTCGGTTAATAAATAAAAAATAAAAACATTGTCTTGTTAATATATTGCGTTAAATTTTCTAGGCATTGCATTTTGTAATAATCCGTGACGTTTTCCTATTGATCTACAAAATAATGAATGAACAAAGTAGCAAACAATTGGAAATGTCCCAAGAATATGAATGATTCTATTCTATTTTTTGTTGTGGTGATACAATTATTACATGCTATTTAATGTCTATATTATGGGCATTATTCAACCAGATCTATCAGATAAATATATTCGCGGTACCTTTCTTTTATTTGCTTTGGGAAAAGGATAGTGATAATTTTCATCTGACTGATATTTTTATCCGAGGATTGTGAAACAGACCGTAAGTGTCACCAAGATATATCGGATTCTGGAACTCCAAAGGTGCACCCTGTCCTGGCCTGCTACCGCGAACACCGAAGTTCGTAAATTTCGGGGATTTGTCTCTGTCACTCCAACGAAGACGTTATTGGGTCATTTGCAGTAAAAGTGTACCTTTTAATTTTTATATGCGATAGTAGGACTGTAATACACCATTTTACTCGGCATCGTGCGTACTTAGAGACATACTTTTTTTGTTTCATAACTAAAAAGTACGCACGATGCCGAGTAAAATGGTGTATTACAGTCCATGATCGCATATAAAAATTAAATGCTACACTTTTACTGCAAATGAATGACCCTATTAGAGTGAGAGAAAAATCCCTGAAATTCTCGAGCTTCGGTGTTCGCGATAGCAGGCCTGAGGAACTTACCTTTATATCTATGCTGTCTCCCTACGGCTATGCTAGGGTGCGAGGAGGCTTGTATCCTGGTCTTCAGCACAGACACTGGGTTGCCAACAACCCCGCTGACAACGCCGCTCACGCTTGACCAGAACACGGCCTTGCTGACGGACACTTCGCCCGTGCTGGTTTTCGTCCAACCACGGACTTCTGATATGTGGTATAAGCCTAATCTGTTGAAAGGAATTGGTACTGTAGTATTTTTAATAGAACCAATTGGTCCTTCTGGAACTTTTGGCATCGGGTCAGTTAAGTGATCTTTCTTTTTTTTTATTTTATTTTATTTATTGATGGGAAACAAACAGCGACAGTCACACATATAAGTAAATCAGGAAAGATATTAAATTGGCCAGAACAGTTTCCACTTATAGATAATAACAATTCGGTTGCTCAGAAAGAAGAATAATGCTTAGACATTAATACATTAAGATAAATGTAACTATGTAATAATGAATGAACAAAACAAGTAAAGGGAAATTTAGCAATGAGTCTTTGAAGTTGTAAGAGGCCCATTGCAGCTGCTTAGCATCAGACGGCTTATATTTATGGCGGAGATTATGGGCATTTACCTCCTAATGCGTCTTCTGAAGGCATAGTTAATAGGAGAGGCCTACGTGGACGTTGCGCAGATAAGCTGATGATGATATGACTTAAAAAGGCGTTGTAAAAACAAAAATTTGTCAAAATGGGAAGGCGTTCAAAGGCTCAACTTAAAACGGCAGAGTTCTTACCTGACAGAGTTCATGGTGAAGCCTAGAACCAATGCTGGCGCCAGTCCCTTCTGCAGCGCGAGTAGGCCATCTGTGCGGCCGATGACAAAGATGGCGTGCAGCATGCCTCGGTAGCGCACCACCTGCCCTTCAACAAGATGGTACGTTCAACGACTGGGGATCGTAGCTGAGCTTTTTTTTTTTAATTTTAGGGACACCCAATTAGCGTGAAATTTAAAATATAAATGTTAGCCAGCTTTGTAACGACGATTAGGGTGCGGCTCCACTGAGGCGGAGAGGAGCGGAGATGTGCAAAATTGGCTGCATCACAGTGTTTCGAATTTTGAATTTGAAGAATGTAATTGGTCAATTTTGCTCATCTCCGCTCCTCTCCACGTCAGTGGAGCTTAAGCACTAAATGAATAAAAACTCTGTTTTGGTGTTAATGTTATAATTATAAACTATAAGCGATATTGTAATATAAAACGCCGACCATGGTTCAATTCCTAAAGATACTTAATTATTTTCGTTACGTGTCTGACTGCAATTAAGGCTTTTTAATGTCACGTTAAATGATAATGCCCAGCGGCCCTACCGCGAATTTCGAAATTCGCAAATTTCGAAGATTTGTCTCTCTCACTCTAATGACACCGTCGTTGGAGTGACAGAGAAAAATCCTCGAAATGTACAAATTTCGATTTTCGCGGTAGAAGGCCAGCTACAGGTTGCACCAACTTTACTTATTCAGCAAACTACAATGATCGTTCTCATATAATACATTTTAGCATACAGTCAACTCCTCTTAATTTGTTACAGTAAATTAGTATACAATTTAGTCACGAAGAAAATAATAAATTCTGTAAATTAGCGTGAATGACAAGTTGATGAGTGGTGACGTCATTGGTCACGCGATGATTTATACTTACAATTACATTACACTGACGATTTATTGTGTCGATTATTATTTATAACTTTTATGAGCTATTGTTAAGACCTCAAGGCAGGGACTGGAACCGTTATTATCTCCATACAAAAAGAACGGTTCTTTTTTCGTTCCTTTTCATTCTTCGGTATATAAATTGTAAGTTAATGTGGTAATTTAAAAATATAATATTGTAATAAGTTACATAAAATTTTGAGCAGTTCATAAAGAGTATAAAACAATTTAAAATATTGGGATATTTGTAAAATACGTTACGTTAGTTAATCTTACAATAGTCGACAAAAAGTTTTTAACGGAAAATCTAGCGAAAGTTGATGTCCAAATTCAGTCTGATTGAGTGACCTACACCTACCCACGTACTTGCGTACGTTTAGCTCACATGGCTACCTAAGTATCTCTTTAAATGAGTAATTAGAATAATAATACATCATAGGTTTCATAGGTTTATATCGTGCTTGTAATGTACTTACACAAATTGGCTATGGGGCCTGCCGTGAAATTCGTACGAGGATTCGTCCAATGAAGGCGACATTATAGAGTGACAGGCAAATTCTCGGAATCTGTGTATTTAGACCCTCAGACCTCTTGATTCCTTAATTTTTTTAGGGCTTTTCCAAGAACACACCTTAGTTTCAGGGGATTTTAGCTCGATCTTGAGGTTGAACACAATATGGAATTGGTAACACTGTATTTTCCTGTCGCTATCTAAATGATCACCTGCTGATCCTTAGGCTGCAGTTCTCCCTGCAGCTGGAGCCGTGTCTTCATCACGTCGATGGGGTTGGTGAACATGGTGATAAGGTAAGGTGGGGTAATATTGAACGGACTTTTTATCATTTTTGGATTTACTTTCATTTTGTACTTCGTTTATAGGCCCAAAGATCGACTCTATTTTTAAGGTTTTTTTTTTAAAAAGTCAGTAGGTCGTGGATATTTTCCGTTTTACTTTTATATAGAAACAAATAACATTATTTGTCATAAATTTAGAATTTGCTCAATTTAATTACATGAAAATTATAACCAGTATCGGCAAAAACTGGTTTTCAACTTTGAGGCTCTTGCGGCAGTACTTGCCAAATGACTACCGGAAAAAGATATATTGTTAAAGAATGTTAGTTTTTACGACCATCATTTTATTGGCCAGCGCTTGCAAAAATACGAAAAAAAAAATTTTCATACTTCAATGTATGAACCAAAATTTTTTTTTAGAATTTCTGAAACCTTGCCCTATAAGAATAATCTGTCTAAAAAGTAACATCTTCAACAATATATCTTTTTCCGATAATCATTCGGGAAGTACTGCCGCAAGAGCCTCGAATTTGAAAATCATTTTTTGGAGATACTGCTAACAATGTTCATAATTAAACCACGCAAATCCAAAATTTATGCAAAACAATCTTATTTTGGTTATCCATAAAAGCACAACAGAAAATATCCATGCTCATCTGAGTTTTCTTAAAAAAACCTCAAAAATAAGGCCGATCTTCGGGCCTCTAAATGGGGTCCAAAATGATAAAATATCCAAAAATGGTCATTATATTTTTTGTTTCTCTAGCCACATAGTATCGATTCGTAAAGATTATTTAATGATTATCCAAAAATAAAAAAATCGATCCACCCTAATATTGACGGATTAGAAAAATATTTTTTAGGGAGGATAACAAGAAAATACCTCCGTTTCAGGGAATTTTAGCTTGATCTTTAAATAAAATTTGGGATTTGTTACCAAACCCTGCATTTTCTTGTCGCTATCTAAATGATCACCTGGTGGTCCTTAGGCTGCAGTTCTCCCTGCAGCTGGAGCCGTGTCTTCACCACGTCGATGGGGTTGGTGAAGACGGTGATATCTACAGACTCCTCAAAGTAGTTTCCTGTGCCTGTACTTTTGTTGTTTCTGATTTTGAATATATCAGTAGTACCCAGTAGGTAGGTAGTACCTATCTACTCATTTTCCCAGGAGTGCCAATTGAGGGGTTCTACCCCTAAATTGAGGGGATAAATGAACAGGTTTGAAAAATTTTTTATGGACTTTAACAAGAAAATACCTTAGTTTCAGGGAATTTATTTAAATAATTTGGAACTTAACCCTGCATTTTCCTGTCGCTATCTAAATGATCACCTGCTGGTCCTTAGGCTGCAGTTCTCCCTGCAGCTGGAGCCGTGTCTTCACCACGTCGATGGGGTTGGTGAAGACGGTGATACTACAAACTCCTCGAAGTACCTAGTTCCTGTACTTATACTTTTGTTGTTTCTGATTTTGAATGTATTCGTAGTACCTAACTAGACGAGTAATCATTTTCCCAGGAGTGCCCACTTAGGGGTTCTACCCCTAAATTGAGGGGATAAATGGAGACCGTGGGGTTTTTTAGAGGCTTAAAATGTTTAGGGGTATATTGACGGGTTAGAAAAATATTTTTTAGGGAGGATAACAAGAAAATACCTCAGTTTCAGGGAATTTTAACTTGATCTTTAGGGTTAAATAATTTGAGTTTTGTTACCAAACCCTGCATTTTCCTGTCGCTATCTAAATGATCACCTGCTGATCCTTAGGCTGTAGTTCTCCCTGCAGCTGGAGCCGAGTCTTCACCACGTCCATGGGTAGGTGAAGACGGTGATACTACAAACTCCTCAAAGTACCTAGTTCCTGTGCTTGTACTTTTGTTGTTTCTGATTTTGAATGTGTTTGTAATGTGGTACCTAGATGAGTACTCATTTTCCCAGGAGTGCCAACTTAGGGGTTCTACCCCTAAATTGAGGGGATAAATGGAGACCGTGGGGTTTTTTAGAGGCTTAAAATGTTTAGGGGTATATTGACGAGTTAGAAAAATATTCTTTAGGGAGGATAACAAGAAAATCCTTAGTTTCAGGGAATTTTAGCTTGATCTTTAGGAGTAAATAATTTGGAATTTGTTACCAAACCCTGCATTTTCCTGTCGCTATCTAAATGATCACCTGCTGATCCTTAGGCTGGGGTTCTCCCTGCAGCTGGAGCCGTGTCTTCACCACGTCGATGGGGTTGGTGAAGACGGTGATAACTACAGACTCCTCAAAGTAGTTTCCTGTGCCTGTACTTTTGTTGTTTCTGATTTTGAATGTATCAGTAGTACCCAGATGAGTAGGTAGGTAGTACCTATCTACTCATTTTCCCAGGGGCGCCAATTGAGGGGTTCTACCCCTAAATTGAGGGGATAAATGAAGACCGTGGGGTTTTTAGGGGCTTAAAATGTTTAGGGATATATTGACGGGTTAGAGAAATATTTTTTAGGACGGATAACAAGAAAATACCTTCGTTTCAGGGAATTTTAGCTTGATCTTTAGGGTTAAATAATTTGGAATTTGTTACCAAACCCTGCATTTTCCTGTCGCTATCTAAATGATCACCTGCTGGTCCTTAGGCTGCAGTTCTCCCTGCAGCTGGAGCCGTGTCTTCACCACGTCGATGGGGTTGGTGAAGACGGTGATATTTACAGACTCCTCAAAGTAGTTTCCTGTGCCTGTACTTTTGTTGTTTCTGATTTTGAGTGTATCAGTAGTACTCAGTAGGTAGGTAGTACCTATCTACTCATTTTCCCAGGAGTGCCAATTGAGGGGTTCTACCCCTAAATTGAGGGGATAAATGAACAGGTTTGAAAAATTTTTTAGGGACTTTAACAAGATAATACCTTAGTTTCTGGGAATTTATTTAAATAATTTGGAACTTAACCCTGCATTTTCCTGTCGCTATCTAAATGATCACCTGCTGGTCCTTAAGCTGCAGTTCTCCCTGCAGCTGGAGCCGTGTCTTCACCACGTCGATGGGGTTGGTGAAGACGGTGATACTACAAACTCCTCGAAGTACCTAGTTCCTGTACTTATACTTTTGTTGTTTCTGATTTTGAATGTATTCGTAGTACCTAACTAGACGAGTAATCATTTTCCCAGGAGTGCCCACTTAGGGGTTCTACCCCTAAATTGAGGGGATAAATGGAGACCGTGGGGTTTTTTAGAGGCTTAAAATGTTTAGGGGTATATTGACGGGTTAGAAAAATATTTTTTAGGGGGGATAACAAGAAAATACCTTTTAGTTTCAGGGAATTTTACCTTGATGTTTAGGGTTAAATAATTTGGAATTTATTACCAAACCCTGCATTTTCCTGTCGCTATCTAAATGATCACCTGCTGGTCCTTAGGCTGCAGTTCTCCCTGCAGCTGGAGCCGAGTCTTCACCACGTCGATGGGGTTAGTGAAAATGGTGATAACTACAGACTCCTCAAAGTAGTTTCCTGAGCCTGTACTTTTGTTGTTTCTGATTTTGAATTTATCAATAGTTCCCAGAGATAGGTACTACCTACCTACTCAGGTAGGTAGTACCTATCTACTCGTTTTCCCAGGGGTGCCAATTGAGGGGTTCTACCCCTAAATTGAGGGGATAAATGAAGACCGTGGGGTTTTTAGGGGCTTAAAATGTTTAGGGGTATATTGACGGGTTAGAAAAATATTTTTTAGGGAGGATAACAAGAAAATACCTGAGTTTCAGGGAATTTTAGCTTGATCTTTAAATAAAAATTGGGATTTGTTACCAAACCCTGCATTTTCCTGTCGCTATCTAAATGATCACCTGCTGGTCCTTAGGCTGCAGTTCTCCCTGCAGCTGGAGCCGTGTCTTCACCACGTCGATGGGGTTGGTGAAGACGGTGGCTCCTGCGCCGGCCAGCCCGCCGATCACGAAGTCCATGCTGCCACCGAACCTTTACAAGATTAAAATTTTTAGTATATTTATTTAAAAAATTACAATTTATGTAGGTACATAAGATTAAATCTAACTAATCTACTTAACCTAACCTGTATCTAAGATTGGCCCTTGTGGCATTGTACCGAGGATGCTGGCGGCATTTCCTCGCTGTATCGCAATACTGATGCGTTATGCGAGGAAGTCGCCAGCTCTTCGGTGTTTAGTTACATCAACCAGACGTTTCGCGATCTCAGCAAACAATTTGCGTGCGCTGGGGCCCCAAGAACCTAAAGTTTCTTTTAATTTAAATTATAAAATAATAAAAGATTTAAATTGAATCCTCGAAATTCCTAAATAAGAAGATAAATAATTTATTTAGTGCGCTTAAAAGACAAAGATTAATTTTTAAAGCGTCACTTTAAAGGTTTTTACTCAGCTTTATGTCAAGATATTTGTTGGGCACTTTGACGCTGGTCTTCCATGAAAACCATTCCGTAGGAGCGCATCAGTATAATGTTTTATTTAGGGCTTGTTCATTAATCACGTCATACTGTATAGGGGGGAGGGGGGGTCAAGAAAAAAATCCCTAATTATCACTATAGGTGAGGGAGGGTCAACGGACAAATCACGTGTAATTTTTTGTGAAAAGCTGAACAGCACTTTTCTTTAAGATAACTTTTTAAATATAACCGGATGTCAAACCCGGAACACATGTTTTAAAAAAAATTGCCAATAAATTACACGTCCTATTGGATTGGAGGGGGGGGGGGTCCTAAAAATATCACCATGGGGGAGGGAGGGGTCCAAAATACTGTCTGTTGGTCTACCACTCCGAAGTTTGCAGATTTCGGGAATTTGTCTCTGTCACACCAACGAAGGTGTCATTAGCGTGACAGAGACACACCCCTGAAATTTGCGAACTTCGGAGTTGGCGGTAGGGCCGCTGTAGCAATGAAACGAGTTACTTTATACTTTATGGTATGCGAATGTCATGCCCTCGCCAGACAAAGGATGAAAGACTTCGGAACCGGCTATCTGGCTAAAACGCTACCGCTAGGGTCCATCCTCAAACATATTGAGTTGATAGAACATTCCCTGGGGTAGGCGAAACAGGGGGCAATTTCTCAAAAGATCCCAATGGGTCGAAGTGTATCCGTAAGGGCCCCAATAAGATAAGATACGTTATGGTTAACGGTTACATTAGCGTTACTAAAGTAGTCCATCACACTCGCTCCAATACATAAGTGCGAACGTGATAGACGAACGTACGTACTTCGTGTATTCGGCTACGAATGCTACGATACGTAGACGAATATACGTATCGTAGCCGTACCATGAGTTGGAAAGTAAAGGATACGTTAGGTTTTACTCGTTACGTAATGCATTCTATCGCGCTCGCACTGATATACTGGAGCGAGCGCGATGGCCTGCTTTGCGTATGGAGAAACACCTAACGTTACCGATACTTGCAAAGTCATGGTATGGCTACAGTATAGTACATTACGACAAGTGCGAAAAACATGAAATTCGAAACGAGTGGTGATGTTTTAAAACACAACCGAAGGGAGTTACGAATTTCCTTTTTGCACGTGTCTCGTACGACGTTTTTTAGTACAGATGGCCCTCCGAAGTTTTGGACCTGACGTAAAATGGCCCTCTTCTCGCACTAGAGCCTACAAAAGGCACTACTGTACTAAAAAAAAACTTTAGGTACTGACCAACGCAATGGTATGTGACTACTGGTAAGTTCGATTGCTCTCTTTCGATAGAGACTTATTTCGAAAGGCACATATTTCCAATTATGTGCTTCTCTATTTATGCTAAGTGGTGCTATATTTGTATGATTTTTTAACCGACTTCGAAAAAAGGAGGAGGTTCTCGATTCGACTGATTTTTTTTTATTGTATGTATGTTACCTGATATCTCCGAGAATAATGAACCGATTTTAAAATTTCTTTTTGTGATCGAACGTGTATAACCCCGAGATGGTCCCATTGGCACCAAGTTGGGGTCTGATGATGGGATCTTGGAGAAATCGAGGGATCTCTTAAAATGTTACAGGTACATATTATTATACGTATGGCGCTAATAATTTTCATTCATTTACAAGAATTTGCGTTCAGAAAGTAGGATTTGAGGAAACCAATGATGGAAACAAATCTGGGATCTTAGAGAAATCGGTTGAAATCGGTTTTTTAAATTTTTGATTTGGTGATTATTTAAACCTAAAACTGTCTACGAATACTACTACTGTCTTCGTTCTTATCATTCGATAAGTTACTTTATTTGCAAACAATGGCATTGAGTTGTCAGTATCTAGGTAATTTGTAACAATCTTGGTGCCCACCGCACGCAACGGTATTAATTTGATTGCTTAAGGCTGGGCCACACCAAATGCCTGTGCAGCGTGTGTTTGTTGACTGTGCCTGTAAAATCAATCATAATCATGCCTAGGATAATAAAATTGATATATACTCTTTCTGACAAATCCTGCCAGTGCCAGTAGAGAAAGGCAGCAAATTAAAAAAAACTTGCCTAGACGAGAAGAGTTGTCTGTCCATAGACAAACAACTAGCAACTGAATGCCCCGGATTCCGTTAAAACAAGCAAATAAAAAAATAAAAAAACATATTTTCCTTTGAATGGTGCTCGCGGCGTTCGTTTAACATCTCACATATTTCTTATAAATCTTTTTAGTATCTCAATATCACCATTGAAAGCAAAAGAAATGACAAATTAAAAAAATCTTCTGTTTTTCGAGACCCCAACATTTAGTTACAAGTTTTTAGTGGATAGTGGAGATATAATTAAAACTGTTCACGTCTCCGAAGTCACCCTGTATTTATTGGACACTTTCAAATTGATATCAATTGAAATAATCGTCTTTAAGGTACGTACCTATTAAACTTAGTTCCAAAACATTCTACATAGGTACCTACCTAACTACCAAAGGGTCATTCTCATAGGGCACGTTTTTTAGGCGTCGGGTAGAATAACTTTGTATTCTTGCATATATATGGCGTAAAAAAAATGTTGGAGGGTAGTTTTCGTTTTATTCTACCTGTGGCAGTTGTAATTTCGAAGATAATCTCTTGAGAACTAGTAATAAAAAAATATAAAAGCCTACTTTTATCACGCTCCATCAAGCGTACAGACTCCAAAATTTGGGACAAACCCCTTTGCAACTCGGGAAACCACTACTATTACCTAACACAGGGTATTGTTTTATTATAGTCAATTAAACAAATTAACATTTTGTTAAGTTGATTGTTATTTCAACTGCTTGTATAAAGAAATATGATTTTTTCTCCGCGCGTACGAATTTATGACTAAACTCCGTCATTGGAAGCAAAACAAAATTTCACATCACTATTTGCAATTTTTACGCACATCACTATTGCATTGAGCGAGCCAGTTCAGTCTTGTCTGTGACACGTTGGGCGACGGAGGTGCGTCTGGCGACTCTGGGCGATTTTACAAACGTAAGTATCTAATCTCCGTTTTTTGTCACTTGCATTTTCTCAACTCCGTTTAGTCATTTATTTTTCTATTGGTGTGATTGATCGTTCTACTATTTAAGTATAATGAATAGAACTGTATTACATGTTAAATGAGTGTAATGTCGTTGTTCTAAATAAGATAATTAATGAAATAAAAATAAAAAATAGCTTTCTCCCTAGGCTCCGTCAAATAAACTCCGTCAAATATTTAGACGGAGTTGAAAAAATTTTTGGATTTTGATGAGATTTGAAGGTTTATATGTAGATATAGTACCCGTGCGAAGCCGAAGCAGATCGCTAGTATTAAACTATATTAATTCTCATTCAGGTTTAAGAGCACTGTATCCATCAACTCCATATCATATTTCTAAACTCCGTATAAAAAATATATCAACTCCGTCCCAATATTCTCAACTCCGTCTTGGTGAAAAAAAACAATGGCTTATAAAACGTGTACTAATAGATATATATTAGGGACAAAAGTATACATATGATCTCAATAACTCAATGATTCGTATTTTATAGATAATACAGCAGTAAACATACTGTACAAAATCAAGACGAAGTTGAGGCTGAGAACGCCTAATTCTGAGAATGACCCCAAAAACACCCGCGTAACTTTTATGTCAACCGCTTTATAAACGTAAATTTATGTATTTCTACTAAAAAGTAAAAACTTTCTATAACTTGAAATAAAAGTGTGTAAACGGACACTATAACACTTAAAATAGCGGGAATTCCTTTGATTTTCTGCACGCATAATTATTCCTATGTTCATTCAATTGGACTTTAACCAGAGCATAGACAACGATCACGCTCACAAACTGTTCAAGTTGTATCTATACCAAAACAATTTAAAAAGTTTGATAACAGCTGAGTGCCATTACTGTAACTGGTTAATTAATGATAATTATGCGTGCTAGCAATTACAAAATGGAGCAAATTAAAAAACAAATACATAGGTATAGTTATCAATTATCATTATCAAATACATACGTATAATTGTGATGACCTTGGAATAAAACACGAACAAAACACTAACACTACTGAATGTTCTGGGTACGTTATCAATTCTGACACATTTTAACAAAATCCACGAGCAGACGACGCGGTTATCACAGATGTAGACCACTTTACCTTTGCTATCGTTTGGATCTTGTGTGACATTGAAACATTACGTTACGTCATTTATCATGAATGTAAACAGACGTAAGTGACGCTTTTTTGCTGATAAACCATAACCTTTTATGAAACTAAGGTAGAGTTAGCGATACAAATTTATATTTGCAGCCCGCGAGGCCGCTAGCGTCAAACAGACGTTCTAATTTAGTATGAAAAGGAGTTGGTTATGCATTTGGCCGTGTACAAAACAAAGTTTGCGGTAGTGTGAATGTATTTTTGTTATACAACGTGGTCGTGACGTCACGACACGAGCGGGGCTTGGCAAGCGTATGAATGAATTTTATGGGACATCGTAGAAATTCATTATTATTGTGTAGTATTTTAATAAATCTTTGTTGACAGTTCTTTAAAATTAATTTAAGATTACAGTTGTTTCTGTTGTGATTCGTGAGGTAGGTCAAGGTTACCATGCGATTTCCGAAACTATTTAGGTACTTACCTACTTATATTTAATAAGACAGGTATAGTACTTAGATAAATAACAATATATTCAACGGTTAGGTGCCGATTATATTACTTAAATTAGACAGGTGTAATACAATATGTTACAGAACATGACTATATAGAATCTAATATAGGTATAATTACCTAACGACTTAGGTAACTGTCGTATGTACCTCGGTAAAAAACCTATTCCATGTCAAATCAATTTATTAAATCGATATCGTGTCTGAGGAGCGAGACAATGGAAATGGACATTTACTAACAATCATTCATTATCATATAACTAGAAATCTATATGCTAAAGCTATAAAGATGTCTTCATTTCATTATGCATAGAACTACTTATGTCGGTATACCTACTACAGCAAAGTTGGCCAAAAAGCAATCTGATTACACTGTCAATTACATTACAAAGTAAAATATATTATTTTATTTATTTATTTCAAAGACAACATAATGGTCCACAATATTTGTTAGTACTTGCTTATATCTAATCTAATTAAAAACTTATGTTAGGGATTTAATAATAAATACATAAAAGTGATTTAGTCCTCTGAGACATTCTCCATATGAGAGGACAATCTGGCTTATCTGCTACCATGCTTAAGATGCTGTTGCTACTCCCGCGCACCCGGCGTAGCAGCGAGACCGTTTTTTTATGCAATCGGAAGGACGAGATAATATCTAACATTAGAAAGTCAACATTTTGAGCGAACGGGCATCAATCAAACGATACTGCAGCCGCTACTGCAGCTGTGGCCGGGCAGCCCACGATGGAGGGACGGTCGTTGCACCGTCATTTGGGGACGGTGCTGAGAGGCTGTTGAAGGACGAACGGGCATCGCCGGTAATATATAAGTAGTTCAAATGAAAATAATGTTTATTTCATTAAAAAAAAAAACAAAAGTAGGTACTACTAATAAACTGAGTAACAATTAGAAAATATGTTTTTTTTTCAATTGATAATAACTCTGAAACCAGGCGATATGCAGAAAAGTTTATATTACATTATAGTTTCCAAATATCGTCAGAAATACACTGTTAAAATCGGTCGGGTTTAAACAGCCCTCGGTGTATACTACATTATGCAACTTCAGAGGTGTCACAAAGGTACTTACCGAAACTTTGAAAACGGGGGTCTTAGCACGCGTCACACATCCACGTTTTAATGATCGCAGATCATGACAGTCTTCATCACTTTATATCGTTCGGGCATTAATCACACCTCTTTAATAAAGGCAAATTTGACACAATTTCGTAAAGTTCAAAGGGCCCACGTCACCGTAACCGGTTAATAACCGTCCCGGTTCTCGGAAACATCCGGCCGAGGCCTAGCCGCCAAGGTCAAGGCGACCGTGAACTAAAATGGGGCTAGAAGAGCGACAACCCTGGGTAAATAGCGCTAGAGCGCTACTGAAACAGAAGCAAAAGCTTTATAAATACATCAAAGAGTCTTCTTCACTAGTCAACTAAAATTCAGGACCGTTTTGGAAGGCAATTTAGTATGGCGTGCGGCTTCCATGTTTTATTTGTTCATCGTTCTTAAGGTTCACTCACACTTACCATTTCATTAATTAAGTATAAAATGAAAAAAAAATCGAATAAGTATCGCAACAGCGATTTATTTTTATAAATGTACCAAGCAAAGGAAATAATAAAAAAACACGGTGTATATCTGTCAGATATATTTTATTCGGAGATGGCAAAACAGGCCTACTACAGCGAACACCGAAATTCGTAAATTTCAGAGATTTGTCTCTGTCACTCCAACTAAGGTGTCATGCCAGCATGCCCTTGTTGAATGCGTCATGTACGCAGCAGCGAGATATGACGTGTTTGGCAGGGATAGGCTGGAGGAGAAGGAACTCAGGGAGGTCGACCTTAGCCTTAGCTTCCTGCGGTTCTGCAAGAAAATTGGAAGGCCAGAGGGAAGTATTGGGGGGACACTACCGGAACACTAACCTGCAGCTCAAGCTAAGGGAAATGGGGTGAATGAGCATATTGGATGCTCGACAGCCCGCTCGAGTCCAGTCGAGCGTCCCTCCGTAACATAACATAAGGTGTCATTAGAGTAACATAGAAAAATCCCCTGAAATTTGTGGATTTCGAAGTTCGCAGCAGGGCTGTAGCCCTTTTAATGTCTTTTCCAGTAACCCGACCCGTTGTTTTATCGCGTCACCCAGTGAATCACGCGTGAAACGTGCTTAGGGCATACGGCAAAGGACACAGTATAATTTGTACTGACAATCACTTTTGAATCACGGCATTAGGCGATTTACTGAATTGAGTGAGTAAGTAATAACTAATAACGACGCGTGACGTGTCCACCTTGGGCATTTTCACTTTTAGGGACACCTAAATAGGGAACCCAATTAGCGTGACATCAAGAAACCTTAATTGCTGTCTTGTTTGTATTGATAATTAAGTACGATATCTTAAGGAATTTAAAGTTGGTTGGCGTTTTTATATTATAACCAGAGATCGGACAAATGTGCGTCATTATTCGTAATAATATGGACATGACTTCAAAGTTGATTAAATGAATAATTGCTAAAATTTTATGTCGAAGCTTTAAGATGGTTATTTACAAAAGTTTTCATAGTTACCGGTGTTAAATAGGAAATTTATGAAAATGATTAAATGATAAATTATATAATCAATTTTTGAATCATGTTGTTACTCTTGCGAACAATGACGCACATTCGTCCGATCTCTGATTATAACATCGCTTATAAATAAATAGCTAATAACTATAAGTAGTTTATAAAATAAACACCAAAGCTGAGTTTTCATTGAAATTTCTTCTTCTTCTGAAGCTATCGCGAAGAGCTAGATGCGATTTTCGGATGAAAATCTTCTCAGTTAGGCTCTATGACATGAGCCTAACTGAGAAGATTTTCATAGGGCATAAAAGCATAACAGTAAGTAGACAGACGTACAATGTGAGATAAAATTACTTCAGAATGTTTAATATTAATAGGGATTCCATTATTATTGCAGTACAACCACCTTCGTTATGGTTATTGGTTTATGGTTTAAAGATATGGGGATTAATGGGGCATATCAGCATCAGCCTATATCAGTCCAGTGCTGGACAAAGGCCTCTCCTATTACCTATTACGCGTAAGGACGCATTAGGAGGAATAATAGGAGGTAAATGCCCATAATCGCCACGCTGGGCAAGCGGGTTGGCGATCGCAGTAGTGAGTCTATGATGACGCTGCTGCTCGCCATCAATATTCGATAAAAATGGTCAATGACACTTTAATCCCTTAGTCGACTCTTACGACACCCACGGGAAGAGTTGGGGTGGTGACAAATGTATTCTTAGGTACTTCCGTCACCACACGGTGACGCAAAATTGCATTCCTGTCTTCTAAAATTAGAGCCTAAGCTAAAGCTAAGCCATTCATTTATTTTAATTGTATATTTTAATAGAAATTTCCAACTAATTTAAAAATAATCCATAATCGGCATAGGAAGCATTATAAGTAACAAGTTGTCGATTTACATTTATTTTCAGTTGAATCGTGAGTTAGCATTTAGCGCCTTTCGTCGAAAACCCACGACAATTGTAAAGGTTGTTTACCCACACTTTATATTATTAGATATTACTTAATCAAAAAGCAATTTAGGTATTAAGATATGGAACGAAAAGTTCTATTTGTGTCCACGTTTCTATCTGGACACCCTGCTTACTAAGAATATGAAGGGTCCACGGAAAAAACATGTCCGGTGCTTAAAAAAATCAGGGCAAATTCACACCTTATTCTGTTGAAAGTAACGTGGTTTTTCCTTCTGTAATTTGAATTGCCTAGACATGTTCTTTCCGTGGACCTTTCATATGCCTTCCATGCCATCAAGTACATACCTAATTAAATATACATTAATTAACTTTTAACTAAATTCGTAGACCTTCTTACAGAAAAAAAACGAAAAAAATTGGGACAATTTTTCCCCTAAAGGTGCATTCAGACCAAACGAACATTCGCTGTTCTATCCCCTACTCTACGAAATCAACGAACCACGTTTAGTGTAACGATCGAATTTTGTAGAGTAGGGGGTTAGAATAGCGAATGCTCGCTTGGTCTGAATGCACCTTTAGGTCGCATAGTTTGGATGCTTGGCCAAGTTGCCAAGCCCAAGCGCTAGCGCTTAGTAGCGTATCGTAGTTTTCCCTCTCTGTCACTCTTTCATATTAGTGCGACAAAGACAGTTAGCTGCCTTTCGTTTACGATTGACGATTAAGCGTTAGCGATTGGCAACTTGTTTAAGCACCCTGATGGTCTATCTATAAGGATCGAAAGACGGCAAGATTCTGAATACAAAAAACATAAATATATTAAATTCAGAAAAGTGGGGGGTAGGTTGGTATTACGAGAATACACCATATTCATATTTTTCATTGCACCCAAACAAATTTTAAAACAGAAAGCCCATATAAGTTACACAACAACAATAGTGTCCTTCAGCCGTTATTATTTGGTTATTATGATACGTACCCCGTCCTCGGCCCCTTATTCCTATTAGATACGCGCAGACGACATTTTGCTTCCATCTGACCAGTATTTCTAGAACCTTGAGATCTTGTTACACAGACAGTACCGACAGTTAGTTGCTCTCCTGAAGAGTTGGTCGAATCAGTTTATGATGATCGCATAGAGGAATGTCCGACACAACCCCAATAACCGACATTTGCTATCATATAATGTCGTTATAGCGATATAAGGTCAATGCGAGTAATGTCGTCTATCGGAAAAATCCGTCTACCAACTGATTTTCACCCCTAACTCAATAATATAAGACGCATATGACGGACTTTCCTTACATAAATGATGCAGGAATTACCCACACTGACATTAGTTGATTTTTGGGGAAACAATGGATTTAGCGTACAGTGTCATTTCTGCTCCTATTTATTCTGTACCGTAAAACCGTATAGTCCAAACGCTCCCAACAATGGTCCAAAACTTAATCGAATATCTTCCATTAGGTGTCATTGTTACATTAATCGTTCTATTCATGGGGTAAAACTCCTCATTAATAATAAAAAAACTTGGATAAAGCCAAAAATAAGATTGGGGCTATAGCTGACTTAGGAGTTGAAATTGTGGACCATAGTTGGGCAGTTTTACGGTACTTAAGATTAGGATGACAATGACACCTTTCTAGTCTAGCACCGCCACTTAACGACGCACGGAGCGAATCACCGAACCCGCGCATCAAACACCAGTATCTCTCTCTCTCTCTCTCCATCTGTCTTCCCTTCCAGATGTCAGATCACAGACTTTGCCTTGCCTTCCCGCATCATCAATATCAATGAGGGTTTTTTTGAAAACGTATGCCACTAGTTGGCTGACTTAGCCGTAAGGTCCCGCTAAGAAACACAATTATTTAGCTCCAAAGAAAAACTAAATAGAAGGCATTTTTATTTTTTTGTATAATTTTATTAACTCATACAAAACATTTAAACACGAAACTGTGCCTACAGCTCTGAAAATTTAGACAAGTTTCTGAACCTGATGCCTCAGTGCTGCCGCCCTGGTGAACGTCATTACAGAAAACTCTCATTCTCTCGCCATGTCCGTGGCAAATCTTTCTTCAACAGCCTCTCATTACCGTCCTCCAAATGACGATGCATCGGCTATCCCACCATCGTGATATGCGACCCGGCCACAGCTGCAGTAGCGGAAATGCGGAAGCAGCCACGCATACTCCAGGAGAATATATAGTTTGTATATTAATTTATCTGTGCCGTGCCGGGCCGTGTGGTGATGGTGACGGCAGTAAGAATACATTTGTCACCACCCCAACTCCTCCTGCGGGTATCGTAAGAGTCGACTGAGGGATTGAAGTGTCACTGACCATTATTCGATAAAAGATTGATGATGGGCAGCAGCGTCATCATAGTGGACACATTACTGCGATCGCCAATCCGCTTGCCCAGCGTGGAGATTATGGGTATTTACCTCCTAATGCGTCTATACGCATATTTAATAGGAGAGGCCTACGTCCAGCAGTGGACTATCATAGGCTGATGATGATGATGATGATGATTAATTTATCAGCTTGACATCTAAACTACAAACTAGCCAGTAGCTCGTCGAGACGAGCGCTCGTCATGGCACAAAAGCGATGGTAAGAACAGTCCTGCGCTTGACCCAATTGTCCACCTGCTATGATTTCCTCATGATCGCTGATGCCTGATTTATTTACCCGACCTACTTTTACTTGATGAACTGGAAAGGCTTATCGCAACGCAAACTTAAAAATAAATTGTGGGTTTTGGTTTCTTTGGTCCTTAATGACGTCATAATGGACACGACAATGCCGGGGTAAAACGCCATATAAATGTATAGGTAGGTATCGATTTATTAGGTACGGAGTGCTTGGAATTGCAGTAGTGGTGTTATATGTAAGGTGGACCTTTAAGGGTGTTACTTTTAGTACTCGTTATGATATGTATTTGCAATTAGGTTTACTATTAGTCAAATGAGGACAGCGAGGAAACACAATACATTGTACCTAAATACAATTACCTACTTATTAAATAACATGCAATTACAAGCTTTCGGTAATTATCTATGCATGTGATGTTGTTTGTAGATTTCGACTCGTAACTATTATTTACGGGTCGGCCACAATTGACGCGATCGTGATTTTTGTTTTGATTAAGATCTTAACTTATTTTCGTTGCAATCAATCTATTTCCTTACTTCGCAATAATAACCGTAGGAAATAAACCATAAGATCAACATATCAATCAATTCCATCGTACCATTTCAGTTTTTTCGCATGAATTACCAATTTCAAAGTCAAGGCAGTTGCTCGTAAACTTTACAGAGTTGCAATAATAATGCTAGGCCTTTCCATCTGTGTCAGATGTTTTAACCTCGT
This sequence comes from Thaumatotibia leucotreta, assembly GCA_025490895.1. Lineage (NCBI taxonomy): Eukaryota > Metazoa > Arthropoda > Insecta > Lepidoptera > Tortricidae > Thaumatotibia > Thaumatotibia leucotreta. The sequence continues at coordinate 46,671 of JALPQI010006051.1, forward strand.
GAGGTTCTACGAGTATGTTATATATACGGGGCATCCCAAAGTTATGGGTTATTGGTCATGAAGGGAAGTGGGTACCTTAGTCAAAGTCAAAGTCAAACTATTCTTTATTCAAGTAAGCTTATTAATAAGCACTTTCGAATCGTCTGACATGAGAGAAAAAAATCTACTACTGGTTCAAACCCTACGTCGTTCCTGAGAAGAACCAGTAAGAAACTCAGGTCGACTTATTTTTTCAAAACAGTATAATAATACATCTTATTAAAATAACATGCATTAAAGAATGTATTACATAAAAAAAAAAAAAGATTATTATAGACATTTTTATAAAGACAGAAATAAATAAAGGACCATAATATTAAACAAAAATAATTATTATTGTACAAGTTCGCAACATTATTAAGTATCTATATCTAATACTACTAGAGATGTAAAGGTCCTCTAGTTGTCAGAATAAAGAGATATTAAGATTTAGAGATGTAAAAGGTCTCTAATCGTCATGATTTTAACAATAATAATAAAATAGAAAATTAACAATTTAGTGACAATCACAAAGCAACTATTCTTATTATTTAAAAGACAACAGCCAATACCTATTTAAATATGACATCACAGTAAAATAAACTCTAATATTAAATTAAACTAGAGATGTTTATTCTCTAATGTCAATAATACATAATTTTGGAGATGTAAAGTGTCCCCAATGTCAGTTAATAAATAATAATAATAATGATTTGGAGGTGTAAAGAATCTCCAAATGTCAATAAAAAGTAAATAAAAAGGTATATGAAACAAATGTTTCATGTCAGAAGACAGTTAAACTAAAAGTCTTGTGAACTAGTGCTACAGAATACATAATTATTATGTATCCAATAAGTCAAAATTTTGCTATAGGTATAAGGAGATAAATGGGCTCCATGGTGAAATAAATATTAAGTGTGGAGATGTAAAAGGTCTCCACGGTCAAAGAAATTAAATGCTAAGAATAATAAATAAAATTAATAATTTTGGAGGTGTAAAGGCTCTCCAAACGTCAAAAAAAAAAAATAATAATAATAATAATAAAGAGGCTGTTAAGCTAACAGTCTTATAAACTAAGTCTACAAAATACATAACTAATATGTATTCAAGTCAATGTCATGTAAATCTAAGACAGCTCTTGAGACTGAAGACACGGCCATGGTTCCTCGTCATTCAAGTAATCGTCAACTTTATAATAACCCTTTTTGAGAAGACCATTTTTGATGTACATTTTGAATGAATTATAGGGCAGTTCCCATGCCTCTAAGGGTACTTTGTTGAAAAAGGTAACACAGTTTCCAACAAACGACTTTTTTACTTTCTGTAGACGAAACTTGGTAACCAATAACTTATGCTTGTTCCGTGTGTTGCGGCTGTGAATGTCAGAAAGCTTTTTAAAGGATTTAATATTCTTATGTGTGTACATTATCACATCCAGTATGTATTGTGAAGCTACTGTGAGAATATCTATTTCCTTAAATCGTTCTCTCAGTGAGTCGCGAGAGCTCATATTGTAAATCGATCGAATAGCTCTCTTCTGAAGAATGAAGATGGTGTCCAAATCTGCTGCTTTGCCCCAAACCAGTATGCCATAAGACATAATACTGTGAAAGTAACTAAAGTAAACTAGGCGAGCTGTCTCCACGTCAGTGAACTGTCGGATTCTTCTAACTGCATACGCGGCAGAGCTCAGCCTTTTTGCCAGGGTAGATATGTGAGGAGCCCATTGCAGATTGCTGTCCAAGGTAAGGCCCAGAAAAAGTGCATTATCAACAAGGTCTAGCTTCTCACCATTTAACGTGATAATAGTTTCAGACTTTCTTACATTTGGAAGCGAGAATCTTACACATTTGGTCTTCTTCGCATTAAGAAGTAAATTATTTGCTGTGAACCACTCTGATACCTCTTTCAAAGTTTCATTGACTTGTCTGTAGTCAATTTGTTTTCTGTCAACTTTGAAAACTAACGATGTATCATCAGCAAACAGAACTATGTCACATTTATCTTTTACAAGGTTCGGCAAGTCATTTATGTACACCAGGAAGAGGAAAGGCCCCAGAATAGAACCCTGAGGTACTCCAAGCTTTACAGTCTTGCCACAAGACTCAGTTCCATTTACAACCACTTTCTGGGTTCTTAAATTTAAGTAAGAACAGACAAGGTGGAGAGCTTCCACTGACAATCCATAGTATTTTAGCTTGTGTAAAAGTGTATCATGATCCACGCAATCGAATGCTTTGGAGAGGTCGCAGAAGACACCAATAGCATCTTGCGAATTTTCCCAGGCGTCGTAAATATGCTTGATTAGTACTGAGGCGGCGTCTGTAGTTGAACGACCTCTTGTAAACCCAAATTGCTGATTCTGAAGCAGTTCATTCATGTTGAAATGTTGAACCAGTTGGTTCAATATGATTTTCTCAAACACTTTACTCAGAACAGGAAGTATGGATATAGGTCTAAAGTTTCCAAGGTCATATTTGTTTCCTGATTTAAATAGAGGAATCACTTTGCTGTACTTCATTAGATCGGGAAACACACATTCTCTTACACAAGCATTAAACACATTTGCTAAGTACGGTGCAATAACATCGATAACAGATTGCATGACTTTCACAGAGATTCCCCAAAGGTCTTCGGAGTTCTTCAATTTCAAGGACTTGAACATTTTGATGATCTCATTTGGGTCTGTATACTGAAAGTGATAATCTTTGTTCCATGGTTTGATATTGTTCATATCCAAGAATGAGCCAGCCTTAGTCACAGACGAATTCAAGTTTTCAGTAGTATCTTTGGCTATGTTGATGAAGAAGTGTTGAAAGGCGCCAGCAACGTCCAAGTCCGCAGTCAAGATTTGGTCATCCACTCTCAGTTTGTATTGGCCGTCTTAAATATCATAGATAGTGTATTTTGCTGAAAGAAGACTTATGTTAAATTTAGTAATAGTGCATTCAAAGTTTTTCAAAAAATTACTTGCTTCACCCGGAAATCGAACCAACTACAATTTTTTTCCAATTTTGAACCAAACTTGCTTAATCATTCTTTTAGTTTTATATACTACTAGCTGTGCCCGCGACTTCGCACGCGTGCTGTTCAGTGATCTGTGTTGTACATTTTCAAATGTATGTCTGGTAAATGGGTTTCTTAGAATTGGTCCTTTAAATTGTGATAAGATATCAGATTAACAGCCAAGTTACAAACGTATTGTGTTCGGTGTAGCAAAGAAATTAATATCATACACAATGAAATAAATGGTTTAGGTACCTATCGTTTGAGGTTAACTTCCAAATACTACTCAAATTTTGATATCTCTAAAGGTAGTAAAATAATGTGGTTTCCCTCAGCAAACAAAATGATAGTCGTATTTCAAAACGCCAAAATTATACGTATTCTAAAAAGCATTAGCATAGCGTAAGTAAGGAGTTGAGGGTAAAAATTAAGATGAGGCTTGAGAGCATCATAAAAGTCATCATCATAGCATGGATTACCCTAAGTTAACGGGAGGACTTCAGTTGCTGAATGTGTGGCAGTAAGCGTCAGTGCAGTGTATGCAAAAACCTATCGCCAGGGTTTGAGTCGAGGAACCCAAAAGAGTAATATTCGGAAAAAGTTGGAAAATAATCTAAGATGGCAGGTGTGCTGGGGCGAAAAGTTTAAATCCCGAGTAGTTCAGCAAGCCCGAAGGGCGAACTTTAGGTTGGGAGGAAGAAGGCCGATCCAGCAGAGGGTTGAAGGCCCGGAAACCCACTCCAGGGGCCCAAGTAATTCGGCCTTGCAACAGGAGGGCCGACCCAATCACAGAAACAATAAAAATACTTGTCAAATATACAGAGTAAGGAGGTCGTAGGCAGAACTATGAGAAAACAGAACAGTGGTCCGAGCCCGACGACGCGTTCTAGCATTCAATATAATATTTATTCAGTATTCAAATAAGTCGAGCCTGAGGGCCGAAAGCCCGAAGCCGAGGCGTTAAGGCTGCAAAGGGCGAGTTCCAAGCAGTACCGATGACCGTTCGTATTTTTCATGAAATACTGGCTTTATGGCCGAGACCGAGACATAGTGCCAAGCATTTAATATATGCAGTAATTAAACAAACCGAGCCTGAGGGCCCAAGGCTCAAAGGTGAGGCGTCAAGACCACGAAGGCTGAAACCGAGCTTCGAGTTAGGGCCAAATCCCAATCGGGCTTATGACGAAATGTTGTTATATGGTCGATGCTAAGCTGTAAGAAGACAGAGCTTAAAGCATTCAGTATATCCTGTAGCCAATCGGATCAATCAAGTACTCCCCACATGAACCCGAGGGCCAAAGGCCCAAGGAGTCAACCCACAATGTCAGCCTATCAACCCGAGGGCCGTAGGCCCGAGGCCACTGTCTACACGAACCCGAGGGCCGAGGCATTAATACCCGCTGCCAGTATATCAACAGGACGGCTGCAGGAGTAAGGTCACTATCCACACAAACCCGAGGGCCGAAGGCCCGAGGGGTTAACTCACGCTGTCAGTCTAACAAACCGTGGGCTGAAGGCCCGAATGGCTAACCCACGCTATCAGTCTATGGACCCTAGGGCCGTAGGCTCGAGGACACAGTTCACACGATCGTGAGAGGGCTCGAGGGGTTAACCCACGCTGTCAGCCTAACAAACCAAGGGCCGTAAGCCCGAGGCTACAGTTCACGCGATCCCGAGGGCCGAAGGCCCGAGGGTTTAACCTTCGCTTTCAGTCTATGGACCTGAGGGTCGTAGGTTCGAGTACACAGTTCACGCGATCCCGAGGGCCGAAGGCCCGAGGGGTTAACTTTCGCTGTCAGTCTATGAACCTGAGGGTCGTAGGTTTGAGAACACAGTTCACGCGATCCCGAGGGCCGAAGGCCCGAGGGGTTAACCTTCGCTATCAGTCTATGAACCTGAGGGTCGTAGGTTCGAGAACACAGTTCACGCGATCCCGAGGGCCGAAGGCCCGAGGGGTTAACCCACGCTGTCAGATTATCCACCCGAGGATCGGAGGCCCGAGGCCCCTGTCTAAACGAACCCGAGGGCCGAGGCATTAATACCCGCTGCCAGTATATCAACAGGACGGCTGCAGGAGTAAGGTCACTATCCACACAAACCCGAGGGCCGAAGGCCCGAGGGGTTAACTCACGCTGTCAGTCTAACAAACCGTGAGCTGAAGGCCCGAATGGCTAATCCACGCTATCAGTCTATGAACCCTAGGGCCGTAGGCTCGAGGACACAGTTCACACGATCGTGAGAAGGCTCGAGGGGTTAACCCACGCTGTCAGCCTAACAAACCGAGGTGCGTAAGCCCGAGGCTACAGGCCACACGATCCCGAGGGCCGAAGGCCCGAGGGGTTATCCTTCGCTGTCAGTCTATGAACCTGAGGGTCGTAGGCTCGAGGACACAGTTCACGCGATCCCGAGGGCCGAAGGCCCGAGGGGTTAACCTTCGCTTTCAGTCTATGGACCTGAGGGTCGTAGGCTCGAGAACACACGCTGTCAGTTTAACAAACCGAGGGCCGTAGTCCCGAGGCTACAGTTCACACTATCCCGAGGGCCGATGGCCCGAGGGGTTAACCCACGCTGTCAGTCTAACAAACCGAGAGCCGAAGAGACTTTTTGATGACTGTTAAAATATACGAAAAAGGTTTTGCGTTGATATTTGTGAAGTTGCACATAGTTATATAATTTTTACTTTTCAGTTGCTAAATATTAATGTGACCCATGCTGGGATTATTTTGACAGGTAATATGTACACATATTTTCGATTGGTAAATTTGTTCAGATGCATAATAATATGTATCTTTCTATGCTCATTTATTTTTGATGCCTTGGATTTGCTCATATATTTATGAACTCGACTGTACATAATCGTAAGCGTATGAGACATCAAAAGAAACGTCTTCAAAAATTATAGAAACTTTTTTCTTTAAGCGGATCGTTTTGGAGATATCAGCTATTAAAGCCATTGAAAGTGTGCCCTTGTTCAATTATTTTAAAGTACGGGGTATAAAGTTCTGAGAAAAATGGTGTTGATAAATTGTTGAGGGTTGAAGAATGCAGTCCTCACTTATTATTATAGCGCCTGCTCAAATAGTTATGGCAAATGCGTCGCGTCTGCAGATACTTTTGAATAGTTGTAAGCTATTACATTTAAGGTGTTTCTTGTAAATTATGTCTCTTAAAATAATTTACGCAGTTTATGTAATTTGTTCCATTTACACATACATATTTAAACATGCAGGAGTCCGCTGGATGCGGGTGGCACAGGACCGGTCATTGTGGCAATCTTTGGGGGAGGCCTATGTTCAGCAGTGGATGTCTTTCGGCTGATATGATGATGATGATGATGATGATGACACATGCATAGTAATGAACTCTTTCAACGACTTCTGGTTTGATCAAAATATCTCTTATACTTTTTGAGATAGGTTGATTTAACTGTAATTTTAATTTTTTACTGCAAGTCCGACTCACACTTGACCATTTTTTATATCCTATGTCCCGACCCGAGGTCTCCTGAATACGACGGTGAAGTTTTCATTAAAATCCATCCAGCCGTTCTCTCGTGATGCTCCGTACAATAAACAGACAAACAGACAAACAGACAAACCGACAAACAGACAAAAATTCTAAAAATTACATAAATGTGATCTATTATCGATTTTAAGACCTCCTCCATCATTTTTTTGTAAATATCTTCCATGTACAGACTTTCGACCCTCTTCAGCTTTATTATATGTATAGATAGATGTTTCTTAAGAAAAATTGTTATTTTTTATCCATTCCTTCGAAAGACATCATAAAATTACGAAAAAATTTTTTCGTAATAAAGAAGGTTCGATGCCTAGAAAAAGCATTTTTTTTTTTTTGAATGCAGTATTATTTAATTTTCAAAATTCAACTAATGTCTTCTTTCATCAAAATACTTCCCCTTCATGTCCCATAACTTTGGGACGCTCTGTATAATATATATATAATTAATCGTCACGACGTCACCAGGACTCAGGAGGTTAAGCAGCATCCAAACGACACTAGCGTTCGTGGCTGTATAGCCCAATGCGGGAGAGGATCCCGCGTCCACACAAACGACAGAATGCTTAGCCAAGTTGCCAATCGCTAACGCTTAGTAGCGTATCGTAGTTTTCCTCCTCTGCTCTTTCACATTAGTGCAACAAAGTCAGTTAGCTGCCTTTCGTTTACGATTGACGATTGAGGGTGCGGCTCCACTGAGACGGAGAGGAGCGGAGATGTGCAAAATTGGCCAATGAGACCGCATGACAGTGTTTCGAATTTTGAATTTGAAGAATGTAATTGGTCAATTTGGCACATCTCCGCTCCTCTCCGCCTCAGTGGAGCGCACCTTAAGCGTTAGCGATTGGCAACTTGTGTAAGCACCCTGGTGTGTGCTCCCCCAGATGGTCGAGGGTTGGAGGCCTACTCGTGGCACCTCGTACGCTTCTCCTTTAGTGAAGTGAACCAGGATTTGTCTTGCTTTGATTGACCATCAAGGACAACAAGTTGCAATACACTCAATGATATGAGGCATATCATATCGTCGCTATACCTCGTATCTGCAACACTTACTTGATTCGAAAATCACCCGTATTTAAAGTCACAGAAAGGTAACATTTCTATGAATTCATTGCTGTGGATCCGAGGTTGACCACGATATGACTATCTATAATGTCCCGAGGCCCTACCGCGAACTCCGAAGTTTGCACGGGTTGTCTCTGTCCCACCAACGAAGGCGTCATTAGAGTGACATAGACAAATCTCCGAAATTTGCGAACTTCGGAGTTCAAGGAGAAATTTAATCCCGAACTGTCGATTTAAATAATACCTAAGAACCTAATGACTAATGAGCGTCAGACAGTAAGGTTCCCAGAATTAAATCGATTGATCGCCATTCACCAGACCGGCTGTATGGTCACGAGCAAAAATATCGATACATTGAAGGCCGCAGAATTATCTTACATAACCTTGGGGTGACATAAGTTTGTTCTCATATTTCTTGCTTGTTGGACTAGCATTATTGAACCCTTTGACCATTTGACAGCTGCTCTCAATTACGAACTTTACGAGTTTTTAAATTGATTTGGTTTTGTTTTTATATGACGGCAAATACGAGTACCCAGTAAAGGGTTAAAATTCTGAAATTTTATGTAAACTTATTGTATACATGTGCACAAAACGAAGTATAGGGTTTGATTAGAGTTTCCGCCCTATTTTAGGGCAAACTGTCACGTAGCAAAGTAGGTACAGTCAAGGGCATTAATATATATACACTTCTCCATACTGATCCCTTACAAATGTGTCTATATATTAATGCACTCGACTGTACATGTTTTTCATACTTGCTATTTAGAAATTTTCTGCGCAACCTAGACTAAAATTAATGCGGAAACTTCAACTTTTCACATTAGGTGAAGATATGAGACTCGACGGTACAGTCGACGTCAAAGATATCATTACGGTTAAGGTGCCAAAAATATATTAACGCGACTTTATTACCTTGACATTAAGGTTGTGTAAATATATTTTAGGTGCCTAAATCGTAATGATATCTTTGACGTTGACTGCACATTTTATAATAAATTAGAACCTTAATTACCATAATTTGTAAATTGGTGAAACTTTCGTATGCTTAAAAAAAGCAATGAATATTCTACTATAATTGGTTCATAAAAGATTCAAATTGTATTGCAGCAACTATATACATTGTAATGTAGGTACACAATACGAGGATAGACAATAATATAATACACTTTAAGTACAATTCACAAAGGCTAAGGAACTAAACGCAGACAACAATTTAAAGTCAATCGATACGGTTCAACAGTTTTGTCCATATTTGACCCGCCGTGAAGGTCAGTCGATCGATCCCGGCCTCTGATGACCACTGTGCCCATCATAGAAATAAAACGTAGTATGTTTTCGTATTGCCTATATCCATTGTTCGTTGACTGAAAAAATGTATTTACTTTACTAACGAGCAAAGTTGTTAACACGTTGGCTGAAAAATCACCAATTATCACCATAGGGGAGGGCGGATCATCAGACAAATCACGTGTAAATTTTTGTTACGCTGCTGAGCTGCACTATAGCTAGTAAAAAAAACTTTATAAAGTTTTAAAATTTCACGAATATTTACCTCGTAGTTGCCAGAAAAGTCTTTTCCGGACACGTGATTCACGTGTGCTTAATAAAGTAGGTACGTAAATTGAAGTGTTATTAAAAGGACTACTTAAGTTGGCAATAAATTACACGTCATATTGGCTAGGGGGGAAAATTACACGTCATTTTGGCTCGCCTGAAAATATCACCGAATATCACTATGGGGGATGGGGGGGTCCAAAACAGGCCAAAATCGTATGACGTGATTAATGGACAAGCCCTAAAGGGAACATGTTTTTGTTATAGGTATTACTACAGGATCCCAGATAGAGCTCGGGATTCCAGATAAAAAGGAACTAAAAACTAAGTGACGAAAATCGCCCATTCAGTACAAACCACTTTTTCTTATTTCCCACTATGACTTGATCTCTTATTGGGTGTCTATAGTTATGGTCCGATGGCCATATTTAAACCGGACATTATCGCTATACTCATTCAACTTCGGATCTACAATCATCATCAGCCCATGATAGTCCACTGCTGGACGTAAGCCTCTCCTATTATCTATGCGTATAGACGCATTAGGAGGTAAATGCTCATAATCGCCACGCTGTGCAAGCGGATTGGCTTTAGCAGCAGTGTGTCCACTATGATGACGTTGCTGCCCATCATCAATCTTTAATCAAATATGGTCAATGACACTTCAATCCCTTAGCCGACTCTTACGACACCCGCAGGAGGAGTTGGGGTGGTGACAAATGTATTCTTTCTGCCGTCACCACACGGCCAATCATCTTCAATATTTATAAAAATGTTTGCATGAAACTAAAAAACAAAGAAGGAATATTTTATATTTTGGACATCAGCATCAGACTTGATCAGTGTATCAATTTTTATCAACATCGAGGTGATCGAAATCACCGAAATCTAGAATTTTTTTGGGAATTGCTCAGATATAAGTAGTTGAGTAGAGAGTAGTCAGAGAGTATAGTGTCAAAATTTCAAAAGGCTGGTCTAGGATAATTGGGTCAAACATAAAATCATGTTATGAGTCATTCCGGTGGACATTTTAAAAGTTAAGGGCTACGACAGTTAATTTTCTTATTAAACCCTTGTTGTCATTTAAAGGCACTCCTTTCCTATTTAATTGTATGATAAAAATCACGACTACACTCCTACCAGTTGCTTACTATTGGCCATAGGAAAGAGGGGCTCTACAGTTCAGCTGAACACACACGCGTCTTTCTTTCCTGTGGTCGATAGTTAACAGCCTGTGGACAGGTAATAATGATTTTTATCATACAACGCAACTTAACTTTTAGATTGTCCACTGGATAGACTCCGAACATGGGTTTGCGTTTGACCCAATTATAACATTGACAACTCCAATAGGTGGGCTAGGTGGATACGTCGTTTTGTAAATGAGCATGGTATCACATATGCCATGTCGTGACAACCATATGCGCATCGGAGTACTAATGGGTTTTATACTGCTACTGCTGGTTACTCGTAATTGAACTTTTATGTACCATGTTATATCAGTGTGCAAGTATCTATATGTGTAGGTGTTAACTAGTATGTGGTAGATTGTCTACCTAGAATATTCGAAGATTTCGAGGTATAAATTCATTAAAATGTAGGTGCATAACATTCATCTATGTATAACAGTCAGTAACAGCTTTTATAAAAATAAATTCCCATAGTTTTGCCTTTTAGCTACTTAGTTGAGTTAAGCGCACCCTTAGGCCACCAATCCTATAAAGTGTTCGAAACGTCGGCATGTAATTAAATGATTAATATTACGCTATCCGTTGCAATAGTTTTATTTCATAAATTACTATCGCGGTAACCGAAGATCTCATTAAATAGTATTAGGTTCTGAAAAGGCGTAATCATTTAGGTACACAGCACAAAAGTACGTATACGTATGCTGTGCTAACTGATAAATATGTAGAGACAATATTTAGATTTTATTAGATTTTCGATAGTATATTTATTATTTATTAATACTTATCTGCTATCTGCATGGAAGTGAAAGTTAGGACCGCAAAAAGGTCACTTCGTAAAAAAATCTTTGAAAACTTTTTAAATTGCGTCGAATTTTATTTATGGCTAGGTATACACACTACCTAAAACAAACTTAAAAAATCCACAACATTACTGGCAACGTCATTAATAAAAAGAAAGTGCCCGTCAATGTCAATCGTCGAAATTTTCCGATAGTTTCGCCCACACCGTTAGCTGTTCGGTAGCCCTTATGTCTTTCGTAATAAGGTCCACCGATGTGCGTGTTAGTTAGGAGTGGTTGTGATCCTCGCCACGCCGCCGAAGCCCCCGCGGAGTCGCCGGCCGGCCGCGCGGCCCGCCACTCGTCCCATGCTGCCCGCGCCGCTCGCCCCCCTAGACCCGCACAAAACGCGCGCTCTCACCACTATCTACGCGCCTAGAAAGCTACGCACCAGACCAAACCGGACAGCCGAGACCAGGATGATCGAAAACGACATCAAACCTAGTCTTTCCCCCTTCAGACCGCTACCCGATATCGGACAGAAAGAACGCACAAAAACCAAAGTCATCGTCTTCGATTTGAAAAAAGAACCTGACAAGCCTGTCCGTATACTCAACCCGCTGACGCCGCTAAGAATCCACGGTTTTAAACAGCCTGAAAGACGCTTGATAAGAGAAAATACGTTCCATGAACCGTTAAGGGAGAAAACGTTTGAAGAGAAGCCTCATCTGCTAAGAGAGAATACTTATGATGTTTTGGAGCCTGTGTATTTAGATTCTAGTTCTAAACGGACCCCGGAAACTTACAGATTGGGGGATGCTGAGCAAGTGTCGCCTAAGACGAGGTTTAAGAATGCAGCGATGCAGGTGGCTAAGCTCTCGTCCTTACCCGAGACAGGGAAACTACTATGTTTGCGAGAAAGAGAAACATTTAAATTCTGCCCCAATGAAGACAGGTCTTGCAGATTGGAGCAGATACCTCAAAGTCCTGTACACAAATTAAACAAGTTGTCGGAGATATTTCAAAACCTCGAGATGAAAGGAAGGTACAGAGACAAGATGAAGAAAGAGAACAGTTGGTTTTAGTTAGTTAGTGCATAAGAGAGTTTATTTACGTGTTTTCTATGTGATTATGCAGAAGCGATTTAAGTGGAAAAGTGTCATTATTTTGTTAAATATTCAAATGTATACGAAAAAGATATTCATATTGCTCAAGTTTGGTGTTTAAAGTTTTATTAAAGTGTGTGTCTTTTACAACGGTTTTTGATTGTGAAACCAACTCTAGTGTGCGTGAAATGGATAGTATAAGTAATTAGACTGTAGGTACTACATGCCTATCAAATATAGGTTCTGACTTGCGTATTGTTGCTTTTGTAACTCAGGGCACAATACTACATTGTAACCGATTTTGAAAGAGGAGCACATACCTAATTCAAATATACTTAGGGCAAGGTCCTTGCCATACCTACCTAATTAAGTATATTTTTCAAAGCTAGTCTTGGTCATGTAGACTAGCTTTGAAAAATCCCCATTTTCAATCAACGAATATACCTACATATATCCTCGTAAAACCAATGTACGCTTCACTTCGTGAAATTTTAACTTTCATAAACTCGATATTTGCTTTTCTTTACTTAATCGATTTTGCAAATAAACGTAATTCAGCACTATCAAAATACGATTTAAAGAAAGTCCAATGCTTATTTTTGGCTTTGTCCAAGTTGTTTATTATTAACCTTTTCAATTCATCGTAAATTTCCTCGAATACAATAGCTATCACTCAGACGCCATGTCACCCAATTGTCAAAACTAAATTTGAACGTTACGCACGTGCATGTAGGTATATGTATATTGCTCTGTGGTCCGCGATTTATATATCGGTCTTTGGCATTGAGCCTGCGGTGCCGATATATCAGTCCTCAGTCGAAAAGGTTAATGAGGAGTTTTTGCCTATGAATAGCACGATTAATATAACAATTAGGTACATCTAATGGAAGATATTCCGTTAAGTTTTGAACTTGGACCATTTTTGGGAGCATTTGGACCCCGACCCGTGGTCCAACCGCTATGTCCAACTAGTTGCGCCACGGGGAAATAAAATGATCCATAGTCCAACCGATTGTACTACGAGGAAGTTAGATTACCCGTGGTCCAATTGGTTGTACCACGGTACACAAAATTTATCGGTAGTCCAATACTAGAACATATATATTTACGTATACCTACTAGTTGGACAATTGCCTCTCAGTTGTACTATGGGTCATAATTACATGACAGTAAAAAAAAGGTAATCTGACAGTTGAACCACGGATAATTTAACTTACCCGTGGCACAACCAGTTGGACATTGCTGTTGGACCACGGGTCGGGAGCGGTTTGGACTATAGATAGATGGATTACGGTACGTGCTTAGATATACGGACTTCGGAGCCAGATTTATTACGATTAAGATAAAATAAATATAAAAAGTAACAGTTATTAAAAGACGCGTAGTGAAACATTACATTAATTAATTAAACGCATAGATAGAGGTGTGATGATAACATTCTAGCTATCATACGTTTTATTAAATCGTTAGATGATACCTCGTTGATAAGAATACTAAATACTACTAGTGGTTTATTATCATGAGCGTGTATACGCACAATCGGCATTCTTAACCTTTTGTTAGTCAAATCAAACTACCTATTCTTTATTCAAGTAAGCTTAAAGCATTTTCGAATCGTCTCAAGAGAGAAAAAAGAATCTACTACCTACTGGTTCTAGCCCTACACCGTTCCTGAGAAGAACCAACTACACAGTAAGAAACTCCAACACAACTCCTTTGGGACGCCAGCGACTTATATATCGACGCTGGAAAGGAGAAATTGGATAAGCGACATTTTTGAAGATATTGAGTTATACACACCGTTAGAATTGGCAAATTTTTCCGCGTCGAATGAGCTAGGTTTCGTATCCATCTGACAACTTTTGTGTCGCTTATCCCATCGGTGATTTAGAGAACTTTCGATCATTTTTTACTACTAAACGACTTGGTTTTTGACAACTTTTAAGAAAATGGAGATTAGATAAAATATAATTCAACATAATGAATCTTGGATTATTTTACCTATTTGTCATGACAGGTTAAATTTTACTTGGATATTTTTGCTGTGTAACAACTAATCATCACTTGTGGCTTAGCTATTTCTACCTGACTGTATGATATGTTCTCATGTCGTTTGGACAATTTTACCTTTATCTTAATTTAAAATTAAAGACGGTTAGACAATATTACTTAACTATGATATCTGAACTATTGGCGTTTATCCATTTTTACCCCTACATTTATTTATGAACCATATGTCGCTTAGGTATCCCTTTTTACATGAATTTACATTAGAATACTACTGTCACTTATCCTAACTTGCATGAATGAAATGTCAGTAAAAAAGTTAGCAACAATTTGCATACATAAATGTCTGCTATTTTATTCTTTGTCACGTTATGTAGAAACATTTGGCAGAGGGGTTGTCCTGTCAATTTTTACTCTGCGTTAAATAAAATGTTTTTGGAACTTTAATAAATAAAAAAAGAAATAAGTACTAACTAAAACTATTTTTTAAGTGTTATCATAACGTAATACGATGGATAAACATACCAACAGGTACGGTTGTTAAAAGTAGATAGTTTTCAAGTGCCTCGTTTGTAGGTAGGTACTAACTATTGTTGGCTCAATAACGAGTTATCCTTGTTGATTTTGCATGTTTTAACCCTTAAATGCATGACCTTGACAAAGATTTATTCTAATTTGAATTCTGACATGTTGTCAATAGAGTCGAAAATACATGATGCATGATGTATCACTATGCATTTAAGGGTTAAAATAAAGAGAAATGATCTCAAATAGAAAAACAAAATATATTTGTTTTTAATACTTAACAATAACTATTACTTACTCACATACTAACCTACTTTTTGGAATAAAGTTATAAAAATACCTAAAACAGTCTTTCTTTCTTCACGTGTAAGTAAATTCGTTTACTAGTCACGGAATGTTACTCTTGTAATTGAAATGACTTACTATGTAGTCTCAAATAGTTTCTCATTTTAAGTATGTGGATATTTCTTACTGATATATTTATGCTATATTTTTCAATTTATATATTTTTACCCGAATATAAAATAAGCCACATCGGCAGTTAGATAATTTTAACATGATGAATTTGTTATGTAAGTCTCGGGTGGACTTTTTTACCTTCCTTATTTCTTTTACAACGTGTTGGTTAGATAATTTTACCTGAATCAATTTTTCCGACCATTTTGCTTAAGCGACAGTAAATCCTTAAATAACACTTGAATACGTTAAATAATTAAAACATCACATAGAAAACATATTTATGTCTATAAATAATGCTTCAATTATTTGATTTGGCCTCCTAATTCATTTTAATGATTTTTTTTCGAAAATCTTGGCGGTTTTTTGCCTCTCCTGTAAAGTACGCACTGTGTCGCTTATCCAATTTCTCCTTTCCAGCGTCGATATCGGCATCGGCACCTAAGGTTCAAAGCCAAAGACCCGTCACATTATTTTTTAGTACAGGTGGTGTACCTACTTTTTAGGCTCTAGTGTGAGAAGTGGAGAAAACATCGCCACTTGTTTCGAATTTCATGTTTTTCTCACTTGTGTCGTAATGTACTATTTTATTGAAAACACTGCAAATATGCAGAATTAAAATAAATATTTCGGCATTTCTCAAAAAGTTTAGTACATTTGGATCAAAATTTGTAGGATGGTAGAGTCAATGACGCTGAGCAAGATCCGCCACAGTCCCCAAAATATTGATATGAAACATTAATTTTTTGTTATCAATAATCTGCGACCATATACAGGGTGTTTGGTTAGCGGTGTCGGAGCTTTTAAGGGCTTAAACTACAATCAATTTCATCGATAAATTACCAAATATTTTTTTTTGTGCCAACGATAATTAAATGGCGGCCATTTTAAAATTTCAAACAGACGAATACGGGCGCACGTGATATTTCTGGAATTATACGTTTGTTATTGGTCCTATCCTTGCAAAATAATCTCGTTAGAGAGCTCATTAGATAAGCAAACTAATTAAGCTAATCATTTAAAACTACGATACGCTACTAAGCGTTAGCGATTGGCAACTTGGCTAAGCACCCAGATATTTAGCTGCTGTGATATATTTGAAGGAGACTGTACTACCTCGCTGTGACAACTACGCCGCTACAGCTGAATAATAAATGCTAAAATAGCGAGCATTCAAGGCGAAAATAGGAAGATAATTAAAGATAACTGTTGACCTTGAAGGCCACTCGTCGGACTAGCGTTTATAATGACCCCATCGTTATTGTAGAATAACACAGCTATTAGTAGGTACCTACAGTAGCCATCAGGGTGCTTAGACAAAATGCCAATCGCTATCGCTTAATCGTCAATCGTAAACGAAAGGCAGCTAACTGTCTTTGTCGCACTAATAAGAGTGACAGAGAGGGAAAACTACGATACGCTACTAAGCGTTAGCGATTGGCAACTTGGCTAAGCATCCAGTTATGTCGATGTCTAATTTTGTCAATCTCTGGTTCCTGCTAGAAAAATATCGAGGTATAATAATGACCACATCGTTATAGCATAACACAGCTATTAGTAGGTACAGTAGCGTGCAAAAATAAGTATCGAAAGAATCCGCTCATAAATATGTTAACGACGTTCTTATTACACAAAATTGGAGTGCACGGGGACATATTTTTGAACATTTTTGTGTACACCTTTTGTCTTTGACTGTATCTACAGTCGCCATCAGAGGGGCTACCGTGATATCTCAAATGCGACTCAGTTTAGGTTCGGCTTGTCAGTTTTTGATAGTTATTCTATGAAATTGGGGAGGCCTATGTCCAGCAGTGGACTGCGATAGGCTGATGATGATGATGATTCTATGAAACTGATACGACATTGCGATTCTGATTAGGTCCAGTCAAAGACAAAATAAGGTGTATAAAAAAATGTTAAAAAAATATTTTCCAGTGCACTCTAATTCTGTGTAATAAGAACGTCGTAACATATTTACGAGTGGATTCTTTCGCTTATTTTTGTCACTTAAGTACTTAGTCCTTTTAATACACAGAGCACGGACCTCTTTAGTGTGTAACCTTATAGATAGAGGCGGCCTTGGCTGTCATTTTCATAGAAATCGACCGTGTCAGGTAATTTTGACATGTTAATGTAAATAGTGTTGTGGTATGGCTCGATATTTTTATCGATAGATTAAAACCAACAGTTATTTGACTAAAAATGTTACTTGAAAAAAGCTATTCAAACATTCTCATTTTTAAAATCTCACTAAAATGATGTCGTTATGAATGATATAAAAACAGTAAAATTTATACATTTATTTGAATTTATATTTACAATAAGTACCTACTTACATAAAGTTGTTAGCTTTAAGGTTAAAGTTAAACAACAAGTGTCTGTTGTAAAACTGGCGGATTAATTACACGCCGTCACAACGAAATCCGGGACTTATTTTGTGAGCTATGTCAGCACGCCTGGGGGAATGTAGTCAAAGAACCCCTCATCACGGAAGGTGACTGCGGACTTCGGGGAGACCTTTGCTGCCGTGGCGTTTGGGATGCACAGAGGGAGGCGTTATTTGATATCCGTGTCGTAGACACTGACGCTCCCTCTTACATCTCACGTCCGGTAGCAGCCGTACTTAAATCCGCCGAAGAGGAAAAGAAACGAAAATATTTGAACTCTTGTGAAAAACGGCATGCGACATTTACTCCCCTTGTAACATCCGTGGATGGGATATTCGCACCTCAGATGTCCGCTTTCGTGAAACATCTCGGCGAAGCAATCGCTGATCGTTGGGACAGATCTAATGATGTGCCTATGGAAACTTTCCTATGTTGCGAAATGTTCTCAAGTGAAATTTTCGTGAAAATTTCCGAAACATTCTCTAGACCTTAAAACAATGGAAATTTATGGAAAGGAAATCCTATCCACGCACAGAAATATTAGAGTGAGTAACGAGTACAGTCATACTATACAACACCGGTTTTGATAACAACCGGTTTTTATAGGTTTGGCCAAGACTTGATAAAATTCATAAATTTCAATAATTTCCCCGGAAATTATTCCGAAATATTTCGCGGAAAATTTCATTTCCATAAATCTTTACATTATTTTTGTAGTAAAAATAGATTAATAAACTGCTTATACTCGTACTATAATAATATTCAATTACACTGCGAATAGAGGTTCAATTTGTGAAGAGAAAAAACCGGCCAAGAGTATGTGGGGCCATGCTCTGTGTAGGGTTCCGTAGTTATTCAAAAACATTATGTTCGAAATAGTTCTATTTTAAAGTATTCTTTAACCTCAATATTCATGATGTTTTCCATATTTGACAATTCACGATTTTTTTTGTTTCGGATCCGGAGAGGATATTTGCGAAAATATTGACTTTAGAAAAATACTTTCTCTTGAGACCCTTATTCTTTCTGAAAGACCTATTCAACGACTATAGGAACACAGTAAAATAAAAAAATCATTCCCACTTTACGTGTAGGGGAGGTACCTGATTTTTTAAATATTTTATTGTACCACTTTGTCGGCATGATTACGAGACAAACCTGTACCAATATTCAAATATCTAGTACTAACAGCCAATGAGCCTATGCTGCGGATAGACAGGCGGATCATGGACAGACGGACATGGCGAAACTATAAGGGTTCCTAGTTTACTACGGAACCCTAAAACAAGATTACCGAAGCAGTGATACAGTGACAAATTATAAACACAACTGTGGGATTTGGTCTAAGTCATTTTTATACAAATCTGCTGAGAAAAGGGAGCTAGCGACATGCTATACCTTTTTTCCAGAAACAAAACTAGGAAAAATTGCTGATAGAATATTAATTGTGAAAATTCGATTACGTACTAGCTCGCTAGAGTCTTAAACCTAAATCCTCAACATAGCTTTTGTTCGTTTAATTTAAGAAGTAGGTAAGGAAGTGGTGTCCACAATGTTTTTGTTGACGTTCAAGTCTGTTGGTGTTTATTTTTGGTTTTAACATACTTTCTAGTTCTCGCAATACTCCTTTAATAACTGTACATATAAATTTCCATAGAAATTTACTATGAAAATTTCGGAAATTCAAGAAATTTATCGTACATTTTCTTTATTGAAAGACATACAATTTTTGATTGTACATTATATCATGTATTTGATAGTTGAAAATATAAATTTCCATGAAACGCGTCCTTGTTATTAGCTGTTTAAAAATATTTTTTAAATTTCCAGGTTTTGAAATGTTCTCGAAAGTTTCGATGGAAATTTTCCTACACTTTTGAAAGTTTCCGCAATTTGCACATCATTAGACAGATCCCTCAGCGTAGTAATGGGCTGGCTTAGATCGAAAATTATAATCTCCATACTCCGTGCTACAAGCATGTGTATTCGGGGTACGCGGTCTTAAGACCGCCTGTTGTTTAACCTCTGTCTAGTTATATATGTTACCTTTGCATTGGTTTGTTTGTTCAAGGTGTGCAAACTATATCTACTTATATTACGTTATAAAACGCAAAAAGAAAATGTAGGTATATCATAGGCGCTTAAATTAAAATTGTAACTATAAATGGGAACTAAAATTAAACGATCAACTGTAAGGAGTTTAGATGGTTAGGTAATTTAGGTATTATATATGAGGACAGATTAACTAGATGTATAAATGTATAAAGATATTTTTAAATTCGTAAATTGTACCGTTTTACGTTTTCTTAAAAGATTATCAGATGGGTACTTGGGACAAGAAACACCTGGAAATTACATAATTAAATTAATATTTATTAACAGATAACATCAAAAATCCTTTAAAAGGTACTTTACTTTTAAAACATAATAAAATTATTTAGCAAAGCTAACTTACCTCGTCAAACGCAGGATGGAGTTTTAAAGTTGGACAGGCATTGGATGACAATATAAATCTTGGATTTGTTTTTACAAAACAGTCATTTTGGAAGTGATCCGAACAAATTGTGTCGTGTTTTTGCGGAAACCAGTTCAACTTTCCAGTCGCCGTTATCCAGCGTTCTCTGACACATGGTTCTATAGGAAATCTAAAAATTAAGTCAGAAATTTCTTAAACTATATGTTTTTGTATAGTTGCTTCATTGTCTGCACTCTAGATAAATATTATATTATTGCTAAATATAAATAAATAAATGTTTGGGGGACAGTCTCATACAAATCAACTAGCCCCGAACTAAGCAAAGCTTGTACTATGGGTGCTAGGCGACGATATATATGTGTACTTAAATAGAGAAATACACATAATTATACATAGGAAACGTCCGTAACTCGGGAACAAATTTTGAATTTCTACTAACACCGTTTAGTTGTAAGAGTTTACATAGACTATCGATAACAAATTCAGCGCCGTGTCTCTTCACTATGTCTCTCGCCCATACTAATTTTATATTGAATTTAATATAACTTTTTTTACTTACCTGTGATAGGAAACGTTTGAATTTTGTTTATTAACGTACGTAGACTGGTTCCTGCACCAGATTACAGAGCAATGTGGCATTCTTGGTATATTTTTATAGTTTATATACCCATGACGTCCCGAGAGGGTACTGACAGCACATATGCGTAAAACGCATATGCGCGGCACGGGTTTTGGTCTGTCACGCCGTCTCTCTATAGGCGCCCTAAGAGTTCCAACCTCCTTGTTTTAATATCACTTCAATTTACGTACTTTATTAAGCACACGTGATGAGTTTGACATCTGATTACTTATATTTTTAAAAAGTACCTATAGATTTTTTTACTAGTCGTAATGCTGTTCAGCAGAGAGTAACAAAAAATTACACGTGATTTGTCCGATGACCCCCCCTCCCCTATGGTGATAATTGGTGATATTTCCTTGACCAACCTCCCCCCCTCCCCCCTATACAGTATGACGTGATTAATGGACAAGCCCCCATGCTGCAACAACGGCTGCGACGGCGTAGCGTAGCGTTGGTACCTCTACGTGGGCGTAGAGGCGACGTTGTAGAGCTTTCGTAGCACCTGTAGCCATTACCGCCGAGCTACGCTCGTAGCGTGCCATCGTAGCCAATGACGTTGGTTTGATTTCCCGCTTCATAGTGAGAAAAACCGGCCAAGTGCGTGTCGGACTCGCGCACAAAAGTTTACGTAGCAGCAACTATAAAATAGTACATTGTGGCTATTAAAGACTCGAATTAGTATTCCGCTTACCGACCGTGATGCATACAATGTTTTACATCACACTTGAAGACAAAAAAAAAGTTTTAAGACAAAATATTATCAAATGATGTACTGACATTTCTATTACTCCCTAGGGAATTTCACTTTTCTATTACTCCCGCTACGCATGAAAGCAATGGCGCGCTTAGACAACAAGGGTGATGAAAAATATTTTTCACCACACTGCTCGTAAACAAGCTGTTTGTCCTTCAATTTCAGAGCGCAAAACTGTGTTTTAATCTCTAGAGGTTAAAGTATTTTTTTTAAATCTTCTAGATAGACTAAAGCAATAACTTATACGGCCTAACAGTGCAATAAGCTTTTTGACGTTTGAACTAGACAGTACGTTCGAAAACTCAATAGTTTCAAACAGATTCATACACATAAACCTTTCATAATATTATATTCAATATGCTAAAATCCAAATTAAATACCTACCACATTTTGTTGTAAAAAGGCTTTTAATTAAAAGTTCTAAAAATACGTCAAACAAAAACAATAGGAAAATGAAAGTGTTTTCACTATGCAAATTTCAGAACGCATCCGAATATTTTTTTCTTTTAAATTTACAAGTCACACCTAGAAAAAAAATTGAGGTTATTATTTTATTATATGTTGATTTGTTTATTTTTTGGAAGTTGAGGACTTGCAAATAAATACCTTCCAATTTGTTATATTTGAGTTTTATTTCGCATGTTTCCTCGCTTTAGTGTGGTGAAAAATTTTGTGTTTCACTCGGCAGCAAAGCTTGTTCAACTCTCGTGCCTTAAAACCCTCGCATCGCTCAAGATTCCATTTTATGAACCACTCGCTGCGCTCGTGGTTCAAATTCTGGAATCTTTCGCTTGCTCGGGTTTCAATATTTGGACGAGAGTTAAACAATCACTTTGCTCCCTAGTAAAACAAATAACTATTTTTTATAGTTAAATCAACCTATCTCAAAAACTATAAGATATACTTTGATCAGACCAAACGAAGTTATTTAATTTTGTTATGTAAGGCTGCAAAGTAGTTGGTGCGCGTGC